>LS870658.1:169869-208754 GCA_900490955.1 Micoletzkya japonica | reverse complement strand
CATTGACTATATTCATAATGTCATATTGAGGGATTCAAAAAGGGAAAGAAAATCGGCTTCGCTGCTGGATACGCAAAGGGTCAGAAAGTAGAAGAGAAGAAATCCTTCAACAGTGGTGTCAGAAAGGGCTACTTCGTGGGACTGGTTTGTTTTACATCAATATTCTCATGGAAAGCTTATTTTAGCTTAAAGGAGGTGCCAAGGGACTGAAGACTGGATTCGCACTTGGAAAGAGAACCGGTTTCAAGGCTGGAGAAAAGAAGGTGGACCAAGCAAATACAAGGATGTATGCATAATCATATTATAGGGCTTTGTGGATGGTGAATCGAAGGGGAAGAAGATTGGATTCGCTGCTGGCATTAAGAAGACACTGCGAAAGGTTGCATACCGTGTTTAATGGAGAAGTTCCGAGATATTATATCGATTCTCAGGTAAGAAAGCATTGGGCAAGGCACGAATCATCTGCTCACCACGGATATCATTATTCCCAAAACAACCACCACGGCCGATACCATTCAAGCGAAAATAGTGAGGAGATCTCATGTGGATGCCAGCACGGACGTGGTTTTGAAGGGTTAGAAATAGTGTTTCATCTACTCTTATCATAAATTCTCTTTTCAGAGGTCGCAGACGCCACAGCCGACACTGTAACAGTCATCACTATGCTCATTCCCACTAAACCAATGTGAATGAATAAATCAGTACAGCAATTACTATGACGAACATAACACCTTGAAATTAATACTGTCCAAGTTTTGGCATTTCTTAACAGTATTTTCAAGTTTTTCTTAAAAATCTTACATCAGTCTTACTTCTTCCTTACTCTTAAAGTTAAAGGCAAGTTCGTAGAAGAAGGAATATCAAAAATAGTTTGTTTTAGTACGTATGTTTGTGCAAGCATGCTGAATAATTATGAAGTTTATAAGCAATGGATAGCCTTTGCCAATATAAGTTCTTCCATTTGATGAATCACTTGGTTTGAATGAGTCATTCATTCTGCAATTAAATTTGTACTTCCTTAACAGTTAACGGGCTCAAAAAGTGAAGCTGTTAGTCTTTATAGACGTAAATGAAACTTTTTCACTGAACGGAAAGATATAATGGAAGGGAAGAGAATGTGCACTCGTAAAAGTGAACAAAGCGAGGTCTAGTGTAGCAGGATGGATCGGTGTCGTGAGAAGTACAGCACGGAATGAAGAAAGGGTGGAATATCCCAGCGATCCTCATACATAGTTAATGATTTGTTTTTTAATTGGATCACCTAGCAGAACTCTATATCTCACTTGCGAAAGTTCTTAGATGTTGCACAACTCTAAAGCTGACTTGCGAAAGTTCTTCGATTTAAAAAAAATCTAAAAATCCGTATTTAAAGTGTTGCTGATCTTCGTAGCGGTTGGGTTCTTCCCGGAATAGATAAAGTTTGTGTACAAGCACGAGCATTCGTTGTACTTTGGATGTCTGGGCGCTTCTTTTTTTCGCAAGTGATAGCGATTGGTGGAATTGTGAGGAGGGGAGACTCTAAATATCACACGATGAGCTCAACTGTTCATTGGTATAATAGATGTCGTTTGGTGCCTGATCGTGTAGCACGATGTTTACTTCCGTGTAGTGTACCCGAGTAAGAGAGGTGGGATGCAGGGGAGACGACAGCAAGACCACGCCCATTACCCTTCTATTCCGCATTTCTCGAAAGGTGCGAACGATGAATTGGCTCGCCGTGAGAACGACCACATCTACTTTAGAGGGAAATCACACATTCTGCTGAATTAAATCTTGCAAACCTCCACCATCAATCCCCTTTCTCATGCACGGACGCACGGCGTGCAGTCAGTCAATTCCTGGAGTCTGCAACTTTGTAGGGAGAAGTCGCAGGAAGATTTAATGGCTAATCATTCCTCTTCACAGTAGTCAACCCACGCATTCCCATGAAATGTCTACATCCGACTTGTATCTGCCTACGTGTCAGAGATCGCAGGAGTGATTGTACTATGCCCTCTATGAATGACAGCCTTGAGCCCCTCTACCGCATTGTCAATCTATTTTATGTCAATAGCCCCATAAACGCTTCTCACTGCCTACCGCACATATTCTTCAGTTGGCTTGTAGTCGCTCTAATTTAGCTGCAGTGTGGTGCGAGATCGGTCACCAATACACACGAGAGTTGCCCCCCAAGCAGTCGCAAGCTCGTTTTCAACCACGCGGATAGTGGGAGAGAGAGCGAAGTATTTCGGGTCAGCGGCCATTATCTAGTGGCTCTAGCTCATGCTTGATGTCGTCTTCGTAGCCTTCTACTTGCCCTTGACCGTCTTCACCCTTCTCCGAAAGGAGGTCCTAGCAACGAAGTCGGCTGAGTCAACACCGAGCACTCTCCGACTCCTCCTCCTCGTTCCCACTCTCTCGCTCCCGTCGCTGCACGGCATTCCGAAGGTTGGACGATCACTCGTCTGTCCTCCTCTTATCCATTTGTACAGACTCACACCACTTTTCCCTCCTTTTCCCCCCTCTTCCCTCCTTGTCTCATTTACAGCCCCCCCCCCCAAGTGATACCGTTCAACCGTATAAATACTGTCAGACGTAGCTTGTTCTCAGTGTTCCCGATGATTGAGTTGTCGGTGCTTCAGCTCTCCATGGTTCTCCTCATACTTCTCCTTCTACTGGCCCTCTACGGCCAGAGGATGTTCAACTTCCTTCGTATGTACTACCACATCTACACGATGGCTGCCGTCCTTCCCGGTCCAAGGGGATACCCGGTCATTGGCTCTATGCACGAACTCGTTGGAGGCAGTCACAGTAAGTCATTATCCCTCCCCTTTGCAAGGTTCCCCTTTCATCAAGCCGCTCCACCTGTAGCTAAGAAAATTGTTTTAAAGGAGGAAGAGTGCGAGAACGTCTAAGCGACTCACTCGCATACCTCTTTACCGCAAAACAAAATCACCGCAGATCCGGTTTAGGAGAGTCAGAGATAGAGATACCTAGTTAGTTTAAACCGATAACACCTCCTCACAGAGAACTGCGAGAAAAATAGAGGATGTAAGTGGTGTACCGGTGCTTTATTGAGATCTCTGAATAGCTGGACCTTCCCGGGAACTTTGGTTTACTCACTCTCGAAAGAACGTGTCTTGCTCTTTGCCTCACTGGTCGTTGGGCATCATAACGTAAAGATTTCCCGTAGTTTGCTTCTTAGTTTCCGGGTCCAAGGTTCGGAGAAACGTGGGGTGTTCAATTATTAAGGGACCTACGGGGGAGGATCTTCTTTTGCAGATGGCTTGAGGTACATGCTGAGAGAAGCGAACAAGCTAAGAGCAATAGGTATCAACATCATCACCTTCAATATTCTCGGTCGTATCTACACGATTCCTCTTAACGGAGAAGCATTAAAGGTGTCATATTTTCCCTATCCGCATGTAACTAATTATATATGCAGCCAGTTCTGGATTCGAACGAAGAGATTGAAAAAGGCCGAGATTACAATTTTGTACGACCATGGCTCGGCAATGGGCTTCTAACCAGGTAAACATCGTAAAGAAGATGTAAAGCACCGTATCTGATGGTGGCGAGCTCGACATGCACCGAGATAAGAACGCTTGTCATTTGTGGGCCTATGATACTGATAAGAATTGGTACGATTACACTCCGTTCAGCACGGGATCACATTGGAGAAGCCGAAGGAAGATGATGACACCTATGTTTCACTTTTCAATGTTGTCCGGATATGTTGAGAAGATGGATAGACATGCTAAGGTGCATAATGCGGGGGGTACGGTCAAACAGAGTGATTGCAGATCCTCGTAGAGATTATGAGTGGAATGAAGGGCAAGGAGATCGACTGGTATCCTGTCATCAAACGCTGTGCTCTTGACATCATCTGTGGTACGTCAGAGACCAAATTTGCAAAGTGTGACATTGGCCTCTTTGAGATACGGCGATGGGAAAGGATTTTGGCACTCAACGGGATCCAGACAGCGCCTACGTCAAGGCCGTTGACGGCTACAACAAAATGGCTCAGCGATACTCGATCGAACCGTGGATGTGGATCTCTCCTATCTGGTAAGAGACATGTGACCCTGAACAGAGAGTTCATCGAGACCATTCAGGTATCTCTTCTATGAGCGCAAGACACGAGCCATCCTCAATGATCTCAAGGGTTTCACGAACCAGGTGTGTTGACATGCACAAGGTTCTCAGGGTGAGAGCGTCGTTGTTGAAGGTTATCGCTGAAAGAGTCAACGAACGAAAGCGACGAAAGGAGAATGTTGGAGAGGAAGAGACTAAACAACAGAGTGCCTTCCTGGATAGACTATTGGATCTGCATGAGCAAGGAGAGATGTCGATGGAAGATGTGAGGGAGGAAGTCGACACATTCACATTCGCCGGTAAGAGAGGAGTCAAAGAATATGGGAAAAGTGACGCACAACAGGACACGACACTACGTCCGCCGCCGTTGGGTGGCTTCTGTGGTGCCTGGCTACCAATCCCGACAAACAAGAGACTGCATACCAGGAGGTTCGTCTATCCACGTAAATCCCCATCTCATTTAATACCCCCTTCAATCCCTACCTACTATATCGTCTATACAACACATGTAGACCGTTCTCAGTGCGTACGATAATTGAGACAGTGGGGATTGCACAGCCTTCGGTTGTTCAGCGAGTCCGTGTGTAGAGAGAACTGACCTTCCCTGCATACTCTCCTTCTTCCTTGCACAATCCACCGCGCAAAAACAGCTATTCGCTTGGTCTTTTGCAAGCACAGCGTGGAACGGGAAAAGGGGTTGATAGGAAAAAGGCGTAGTGGCCATCGCCAGCTAACCATGCTTTGTTCAGTTGTATGAGATATTCGGCGATGACGATAGGGAGTGCACGGTTGACGACGTCAAAGCTATGGTCTACTTGGAGCGGTGAGACATCGAGAACCTTTTCCATAACTACCCCTCCACTCTACCTCCCTCTTCTCATCCATCATTCATACGCTCCCTTCTAGGTGCATCAAGGAGACCATGAGGATCTTCGCTACCGTGCCTTTCACGGAGAGACTTCTTAAAGAGGACTTCAAGATTGGTAAGTGCGTCTCGTGATGGATAAGAGAGAGGGAGAGTGAAAGGAGGAAGTAGCGAGGGAATAGAGTGGACTTTCCCTTTCCCTTTCAGGAGATTATACTCTTCCAAAGGGAAGCGAGATCCTCATCTCTCCCATGATCGTCCATCACAATCCTCAAGTAAGCCCTTTCGTGTGCGTAAGTAGTCGTCACACGCTCTTCTCGTAGGTCTATGAGAACGAGTGGGACTTCGATCCGGACAACTTTCTGCCTCACAAGGTGAACGCGAGACACTGCTTCGACTATGTACCCTTCTCAGGAGGACCGAGGAACTGCCTTGGTATGTGTGAGAATAACGGGGCGAAAAAAGAGAGAATAAAGTAGCAAGGGAGAAGGTCGCCGTCGGGAAAGTGTGCTCAAGTATGCCCCGTTGCAGGCCAAAAGTTTGGAATGTACGAGGTAAAGGTGGTGGCGGCGGCGATTCTCCGTCGCTTCCGCCTCCACACGGACCGTCCGATGCTCGGCAACGACCGTGTCCCCGAAGTCATCCTCCGCCCCATGGATGGAATCCAGCTGACGCTTCTCGATCGCCTGTGAAGCTCTTAGCCATGACATCGCTGCCTATCCCTCATATAATCTCGTTATCCCCCCTAGATGGTTGCTATTAACACGACTGTACATGCTATGACAACATCGATGCCAAAGGAACCTACTGTGATAAATGTTTATACGCTTTAGTAGTAAGAGATCACAGTAATCGCTAAACATTTCCGTGTGAAAATTTCGACTTCCGCCACCGTCGAAAATATATAGCGAGTGAGCGTAGGCTGTCAAAGATCTTGTCCGCAGAGGAAATAAGCAAGCAAGTAACTTTGTCCACTACTGATGTCAGTTCACTGATAGGCCGTGTCTTCATTTAATGGGCTTCGCTGCTTGCGTAGGTATCATCCCTGCCCTTATCGCTCCATCTCTATCAAGCACTGAAAAAGAAAGAAAATGAGAGTGAAGATCGGCTCTAGAATGAAGTGAAATCACTGATAACGAGGTCCCTCTCTCTGCTCTACTCGACATACCTGCAAGACTATCTAATCCATGCGAAGTGACGCGAGGCATGATATCGGAGAAACGCCATCATGAGCAGCAAAGAGCTAGCTGCATACGACGAGGTGAATCTGCATTCCACGATATCCTCTCATCTACCATATATACGTCCCGTTTAAGAACCAGATGAGTTGAAAGAGGTGATCCAAACATCACCACCTGTGCGTAAAGATCAGGAGCAAGAGCAGATTCTATATCACCATTAAAGAAAGGGCAGAGGAAAATAAATAAAGCTATGTTCTGCTGAGAAAAAGTAGGTGAACAAAGTTCTTGGGAATATTACTTTTAATGCGACTTTTTATAATTCTTCAAAAGATTTGTTGGGAAACGAGAGACTAAATAGTGCAAAACTAATCACCACCTGAAGTTAAGTACAACCGATGCCGAATTCCACGACCGTGCCGTTATCAATCTTGCATGTTGCGATGTAGTGACATGCGTGCGTAAACGTCGAAGATAACCCGACAGGCCTACGGTATAGGGCACTCAAAGCGTATATAATCTGAGCTGAATGGCTTCATTTCACGACGACTCCCCCCCTGTTATCTAACCTTGTGCCCCTCAGGATGATTGGAGCCATCTCTCTTCTCCTCTTCGTGGCCTTCATCCTACCGAAAATCATCACGAAGCTCACTCTATGGTTTCATCAATACGAACTGGTCAAGAAGCTGCCCGGCCCCAAGGGACTTCCTCTTGTTGGAAGCATTGTTGAGATGGCAGGAGACACAACCAGTAAGGGATTACTGATCACTTCCTCTTCCACAGTAGAAAGCAAATAGATAGATTGCAGAAATAGAAGCATTCCTATGCTATTGTTTCAGCCCCAATGAAATTCTGGATGGCTGAAGCTGACAGGGCAAGAGCACGAGGGGATAAGATCTTCACTCTCAACATTCTCGGTCGTATACTTACCTTCCCATTGGATGGAGAAACTGCTAAGGTGTATATTCACCAGAAGTATAAATGAGCTTAGCATCTTCAGGCAATTCTCGAGTCGAACGAAGAGCTAGCCAAGGGACGCGACTACGAGTTTCTTCGAGCTTGGCTCGGATCAGGCACACTTCTCGGGTGAGTTCCACATCAACACGATAAAAAGCTGTAGGCTGACTTCCAAAAAAGACCATCACTTTCTCTTTGCAGAGTCGGTGAGCAGTGGAAGATCAGACGAAAGGCCATTACCCCTCCATTCCACTTTGCCATGCTTGACGGATACATCGAGAAGTTCAACAAGCACACACGAGTGAGCAGATAACAGAGTGCAAAAATCCTTAGTATCTATTACAGCTCTTCATCGAACTTCTGCACAGGAAGGAGGGAAAGGAGATCAACATGAGCTATCCCATCAAGTGCTGCACCATTGACGTCATTTGTGGTAATCATTTGGAAAGGGACAAAGATGAAACGCTTCTTTGTAGATACCGTCATGGGATGTGACTTTGCCGCTCAAATGAACGATGACTGTCCGTACATTCATGCAGTGGAGGAGTACAGCCACCTCGAACAACGCTACACCAACGAACCGCAAATGTGGATTGGACCCATCTGGTAAGGACTACCGAACTCTCTTATCGTTACCTTCATGGTTAAGGGCGATCTTCTACCATCGTCGCTTCATGAGAGCTCTCAACAATCTCAAGGCCATGTCCCGTGAGGTTTGATCTCAGTATCATTCAACAACAAGTGTGCTTTGTTTAGGTCATCATGCATCGTCTTCATGCAATCAAGACTGGAGAGGTGGAGGTTGACCCGAGGAGAAAGCTGCTCATCGATGTACTTATGGAGGAGATGGACAAGGGCAAGATGGACTTCACTGAGTTCCAGAACGAGATCGACTCTGCTATCTTTGGAGGTGAGCATGACTATCTCTCTATGCTATTTGAATCCATTGTCCTGTGATTACCTAGAAGACGCCTTATCGAGTCTAATCTTATCACTTTCTCCTGTCATGATGAGAGGAAGAAAGACCTTTGTTCTCGGCTACAGTACACTCCAGGACACGACACGGTATCGACATCTCTCGAGTGGATCTTCTGGTCATTGGCCACTAACCCGCACATCCAAGAGAAGGCCTACCAGGAAGTAAAGGAGGTCTTCGGAGATTCGGACCGAGATTGTTCCAAGGACGACATCGCGAAACTTGTCTACCTTGAGAGGTACAAGGCAATCGACAAAAAAGACTGATAGAATATTTTAGATGTATCAAAGAGAGCATGCGAATCTTCGCTACAGTTCCTCTTCTCGAGAGATGGTTGAAGAACGACTTCAAGCTCGGAGATCATCTCATTCCCCGGGATACCGAGCTCTTCGTATCTCCGATGATCCTTCACCACAATAGCCAAGTTTACGAGAACCACTGGGAGTTCAACCCGGACAATTTCCTTCCTGAGAAGATCGAACAGCGTAGTTGTTATGACTACATCCCCTTCTCAGCGGGTCCGAAGAATTGTCTCGGTAAGCATTTATCCATACTCAAAAACAGTGATATGGACAAGAATTGTACATATTCTGCTTCAAATCCTTCCAATGAATTGCATCTACTTTTTTGCAGGTCAAAAGTTTGCGATGCACGAGATGAAGGTAATCATGTCGTGGGTTCTTCGCAACTTCAAGATCTCGTCGGATAAGGACATGCGGTATCCTGGCCTTGCAACGGAAGTCGTCCTTAGACCCGTGGAGGATCTTCGTGTCACCCTCACTGCTCGTTCATAGTGTCCCTCATGCATACTCTAGCACATTGTCATTATTCCCCTCTTACTTGTATATTGCCGTCCCCAATGACTATCCACACACCCGCCTCCTCATGTACCGGTAACCGTATTCGCTGTGAAATTACTTGTATCATGTCTACCGTGTAAATAAATCAATGCTATTCTTTGTCCTTTCATGCAATCATTGTATGCGGAACTGTGTCTCCAAAGAGAGGATTGGTATTTTATGATAGTTTTATTGGGGTCAAGATTTCTTCTTATCTGCAACGAAACGTCACAGTCTGAGAGTGATTGCAGTACTAATAAACTTGCGTTCTTCCTACTAGGGATGTAAGCTTTCCTTGACTTAAAAGTCTAATGTATGAACACCTCACAATACGATAAGAAATTAAGCTTTGTTCCACTTTATAGCATTTCTCAGCAATTATGTGTGTTTAATGCCTAAATGTTCATAATAATTGCAAATAAGTGATTGCCAGCAGAGGGGGAGATAGTTCAAGGGGTAATCGGAGGGTACTCTGTCACAACGGACGGGAATCTCGGCCACAATGACACAGCAGACAGGCCAACGGATGTCACATACATTAATCTCATGAATCGGACAAGTCTTTGGAACGATTGAGTTGGCTCATGGGGCAGGTGAAGACGTATTGACTGGGTACGGAATGATTGCTAGGCGAGTATCTACACATGCTAATATTGCGAGGACAGGACATGCATTTACAGAATATTGACAGATCGATAACTTATTCCTAGGATTAGCATACATAAGCTCCCTTATAAATTTGGCAACTATGAGCAAACACGAGCTTGCAATAAATTATTGAATAAATTAAAACTAATTACTACAATATTATATATTATGTCGCTATGGTATCATAATTAGAACGGGAAAAGCTGTTATATTATCTGAAAGATGCACAGGGGAAGTACATAGAATGGCTAAGAAGGGCAAAAAAGTAGGAAGAGGATCAGCAGCGGGTTTCGTAGAGTCCGGAACGACCTATGTATCGGACCCATTTTATGACGTCATGGTCCGAGTAGTTCAGTTTAGCCTCGAACACTTTTAGGTATCGAACCTTCAGACCCGAGGGTGCGAAGGGCACCTGAAATATGACAATTCTCACGGACTTTAAGTGCAAGTCTAAGTCGAGATGGATTGTTTACGTGGTACGAGAAACCTGTCTGGTGAATGAAACGAACCTCGAAATTCATAGAAACTGGGGGACGATTCCACTTCTTTTTCTCCACATTTCCTGTCGACAGCAGATCAATCTCAGCAGAAATCTGGCTTTCCTTCATTCCTCCCATGCGCTTGATCCTGAACAGGGCATATCGTTATACGTGCTCTCTGACTGGTTAATGGCTCATTATTATTCGCTATCAAGGGATACGGTAATCGTTAATCGGCATATCAAAAGACAATACAGTATACTTCCCTTCGAACAAAAGAGCAATAATAACTCACTTCCACACGATGGCATTCTCTCCGGCCTTATACTTAGCCTTTCCCTTCATGCAAATGAGCTGAACTCCGGAAGTGTTCGGCGGAGTGGGAATGCGTACCTAGAGAGTCGGTTCCTCTTGCACAAGCCGTAAATGCATTGTCCCTACCCCCCTTGACTCTCCCGTAAACACACCTCAATCTTCTGGGCGAGTAATGAGGGCTTGAAATTGGACTTGACAACAACCTTCACTTCCATCTTGTTCCGACTCGTCTCCCTTACAAGGGGAATGACTCGGAAGGGCAACTGGATGTCCTTTGTCGTTCGATATCTGCAAGAAAACGTCACGCTAATCCTCCTTATCTCATTCATAGTAAGATGCCCCGTAACAAGACATTGTCATCCTCGTACCGCATCAGCTCGTATTCTCCATCGGGAGGAATGAACGATATTGCGTGTTCTGACTCGAACTTGGTTAACTTCACGCATTGATGGAACTGGCAGTCGTCAATTGCCACGGCACCACGGTTTGGTCTGCAATCGAATAGTGTCGCAGCTTCACTTCTTTGAGCCCGTAGACTATCACTATAAATCATAGACCATCATTATTATTGCTTCGGTCTTGCTATCGAGTCAACATACTGTTTTGAAGTATCGTCCGTCGACCTTCCCTTTCCCTCGAGAGTCAGCTTGTCATTGATGCCGAACTTGCATTCGGGCATTCCACTCAGATACGACTTCATCGCCACCTTTCCAGCCACGTGCGCGGAGAGTACTTGGCCTGAAGACAACGTTGAATTGAGTGGGAAATAACTAACATACCTTGCTGGTTCATGAGCAGATTGACGTATTCGATGACATCGAGAAACAGTTCATTTCTTCTGTACTTAATCCCCTCCCTTCGCCATCCTATCTGACCCGTCACTTGGGACGTAATCTGTGCCTGTTCCTCGCGAGTCTGCAAGACTTCTTCCTTTTTCCGCTTTCGTATTATTAGAGATATATAGCCTGTCACAAACTACACATACACGACATTACGACACAATATATGCTGCTGTTGACGAAATCGGGAGGAAAGTGTACTGCTGAGGACTCTGGTCTCTTAGTTGAACACATAGCAATTCCTCTCCCGATTCCGTCGAATCTACTTCCAATCTGTACACCTCACAACAGTTTCAACCACCCACCGCAGTTCCCACAACCGGAGTCTGTTGTTCCTTCAATTCCTCTCATTTATCTATATTTCTAACAAGGATATGCCGCGAACACTCCGTAAGTTTACGAGAAATGACCTTAACAGCTTTTAGGGGACCACTAAGTAAAGTCAAAATTCGTTTTCAGAATCTGCTACTAAACCCTCTATCTAGAGAAAATCGCTACCCCAGTTGTGGAATATAGGTTTGAAATCGCATCCTTTTCACTAAAAAGTGCTCAAATGCCAAAATTTCCTATAAAATGACCATAATATTGTTCAGTGAGCTTAATAAAACGAAAAACAACATTCATCCGATCGCCTGGCTACATTACTTCGTGACAATGTCAAACTTTTAGCTACAAGTTCACAACTTGTAGAGCGATTTTCTTTCGATAAAGGGCTTAGTAGCAGATTCTGTTAAAGGGAGGAAGCAGCCTCTAACCAAAAGTTTTGAAATTCGATGAAATTTCTTCTAAGGTTTCAAAATGTGAGAAAAAACATGGTGACAATAAAAAAAATTAAGAAAAAACTCGAAAATCGCATGTTTTATTTTTTCGTTCCGGGCTTCCGTCGTTAACAGGAATGTCGCTTTTGGCTTAATTCCTTTCGCTAAACACAGTAACGTCGTCGTTGGATGAAATTTCAAAAAATCATTTCTCGAATACTATTGATTTTTATAATTTTTCCTTTTGGTTTTGTACTAATTACGACAAAATCTTTCATATAAGCTTCACTTGAAAATCACTTCCGTGTCCCTTTAAAGTAGCCGGCCCACGAGTACGGTAGCATTTGATTTCCCGCGCTACCCTGATATTGCAATTTAGGCCTTTCCGCTCATCTTTTACCATCGTTCTTTTTCTTAAAATGATGGGAACAGCGTGAAAAATCGTTTTGTCAGTTAATCGGAGCTGTATCTCATCTCAGTCAGCTAACATATCCGATTTTGTGAAAAGCGCGTTGCCCTTTACACCTTCAGTACTCCGCGGAGAGTGAATGAAATCGCATAAAACTCGGAATACCCGATCAGGATGATTAGATCTACTGAATGACATAAAGAGCTGTACGGTCAAAAACTTGTGTTCCGGCTCCTTTAACAGGTTTTGATTTTAAAGAATGATCCCTGAAAAGCTGTTAAGGTCGTTGCTCATAAATTTACTGAGTATTCGCTGCATCTCCTTGTAAGTGACTAGTTTGTTGCCAATTTCCGTATTTATCAAAATAGAACCCTTACCGCGCTGCGCACTCCCTGTTGGGTGATGAACGATTTTAGCACTCCCGGGTCTGTGTTTTGGGCGTAGCCAAAGTCGAGTATTTCTGAATACCACACTCTACTTATCAGGCAGTCATTTCGTTACCATCCAACAGTTCGTAGATGAGCACAAAGTTGTTCTTGACATTCTCTTCGTTCAACTTTCCAAAGTAGGACTGCATGGTGTCGGCGAATCGGTTGAGGAACTCGAATACCTCAAGGAGGCCTCTTCCCACTCGAAATCTTGTCGCCTTCTCTCGTCCCCTTGAATTAGCAATTCGTCAAATCCTCACCATAGCCGCGTTCACATTCTGCCTGGTCACAGCACATATCCACAGATTGCCTCGTTTGATGTGCATGAAGGACGTCCTAGCCATGTTCGTCACGGGACTCCGCACCTTCAACCGCAATCTCCCTTCTCATTCTTCTCTCCAATTCTCCGTGTTTACTCATCCATTTCACACATAACTCCCGTAAGCCCGCGCAATGCCTATTTCGGAAATCGATACAGCTAAAACACTGGGAGTCTTTAGAGGGTTTGAGTGCAGGGCTGAGGAGAAGAAAGGAAAGGAGGGGAGAGAAGGGTGGATGGAAGGAGGGAGGGGTATACTTTGATGGTTACCTGTTGACGCGCATGAATGACATTGACTCGGAAGGCATCGACGGCGTTGCGACTGCAATGGATAACATTCAACTTTGCACCTGGACGAGTTTGAGGGAAATAAAAGGAGGACTGAATAGACAATGAGTGGAGGCTTACTTGACATCGTCCCTGTAGATGCGGGATATCAACACTTCTCCTTTGTGATTGTACACGAAGAGTCCGCCGATCATAGTGGCGAACTGTAAAGGGAAACGTGGGCGAAGTAGTCATGCCAAACGAGAACAAAAGACAGCCACTCCAAAGATAGAATCATATGTAGATAAACAACTGTTTTAAAGGTTTTTAGCTAAAGACATATACTAGCATTGACTGAGGAAGCATCTCCGCATTTAAACTACGTGAAGACGCAGTGGAACCCTAGTTATAGAGAGATAAAATGAAAGGCAAGAGTAAAAAGGACGAGATATTACGTTAAAGGACACTACGGATTACGAGCACGCAAGTGCCTCAATCCTGCAGAGAGCGCAGATTTGGCCCGATAAATTGCCCGGCCGCACTGATATTCAGGGAGCGAAAGACGAGCGAGGAGAGAGAGGGCAGACGCAACGCGCGTGGACGCGTCGCGGTCGCCGTTAGTCAGCTTGGTGTCCCGTGTGAGTGTGAGTGTTGGTTGAGGGAATGGTGGATGAGTCTCGTTCGTGATGCCCGACTGGCGTGCTGCACTGTATAACCCTTCCTTCTATCGGCCGTCAGGTAACGCTTCTTCTCCTTCTTTCCCTCTATCTCCCCATTCCCTCCCCTCACTCATCCCTTTGATTAGTCCCCTCACAGACAAGCTGTACTACTCAATGGCACTACTCTCCCAATTATTCATGCTACTCTCCTCTTCCCCTTATTCTTCTTATTACCTTCTCATCCTGCTGCTTCCCATTCAGCTGCCCACTAACATGACAATCACCCTCACAGTAGTCAGTCGCTAACTTTTTCAACGGCTCTTCTGCTCATCTTCCCTTCCCCTTCTCTACTTTCAATGATCACCCTATCCCCCTCCCCCTATCACCCACTCTATACCCTCCCTTCTCCTTTCCATTTCTCGCTTCCTCTCGCCTTTCTCTTCTTCCCTTAATTGAAGGAATTAGGCTGTCGTTTCTTGCTCAATCCCATCTCCTGTGGCTGCCCTTGCATGCCATTCCCCTCTCCTTCCCCTTCCCTCCCCCTCTCTTTCCCTCCCTCCCAGTTTCATCCTCTCGTCCTTTCCTCTGTTTCACTCCATTGTATACCGGTTGTCTGTTATGCACTCAGTAGACCATCTCTCTCTCTCTTCTCTTCAGTATAATTCATTCATTCGTCCACTACCTCCAAGTGCAATGACAGTACGAGGGCACTGCCCTCTGTTCTCTCCTCCCCCATTCCTCTTCCTCTCCCTCTTCTCCATTCCTCCCTCAGTCCTCACCATCTCATCGTCAGTCAGTTGTTTGTGTCATCGAAACACTCGTAGTAATCACGTGTGTTCATTCTCTCATCGATCTCTCCTCTCCCCTTTCCCGCCCTTCTCCACGCATAGATCATCTCCCCTCACAATAAGCACTGATCTCTACTCTTCCCAATCGAGAACTTCTCTCTCTCTCTCTTCCTTCCTCTTCCGCGTATTCCCTTCAGTTATCGTTTGTATTCGTCAGTTTCAAGAGGAGCCTCCCCCGACTGTTCCCCTCTCTATCTCTCTTCGCTTCGCTCTTCTTTTTCTTCTCTCTTCTCATCTCTCCTTTTGTATCTCTTGCGAAGCGCAGCTGTACCGTCTCTTACATCGATCGATTAGGGAAGGTGCGCGGTAAGGGAGAGGCAGAGAGAGGTAAAAGAGAGGGAGAGGGAAAGGGGAGAGGGTGGAAGAGAGAATGGGGGTGACGGGAATAAAGAAAGAAGGAGACGAGAGAGGAGCGGGCGGTTCCAGGGAGACAGCTTCTGTGTCGTCTTTTGACTGTATCGAGTAGTCCTCTCCCTTCCCTCCGCACCAAACATCTTATCATCCATTCACTTAGCTACTCCTATCCCTCGTCCCACTCTCTCATGTTCCTCCCACCTTCCGTCTCCCCTCCCTTCCATTTCCCCTTCCTCCCCTTTCCCTTCCCAACTCCAATCATTCGTTCCCTTTCAGAATTCTCCGTCATGCTCTCGCTAAGGAAGCTGATGAACAAACCGCGACCGGACGATTGGTCTCCATTAGCCAAAGTGAGTATCCATTCTCCCCCCCCCTCTCCCCTCTCTCCTATTCACAACTTAGCTTCTGGAGACAGGCGGTGCCGTCTGTTGTTCCCCTCTCTCCCGTACCGAATCCACCAAATGAGCGCATCGCCTTCCCTTTCTCCCCCCCTCTTCTCCCGTAAATAATCAAGCTTTCGCTACTTGGCAAATCCAATCGAAAGGGTATCGTTGGGTAAATATTCGAGTAGGAAAAGAGATCTGTGGTCAGTGGGAGGCTAATAGAGAGAGACTAAAAGGGAGTTTCTTGTAGTTCTTCTATGCCGACGAGTCTCTGAACGACATTGCGAGTGAACTGGACTCGTTCGATGGACGGAGGGACCCCGAACGGTGCAATGTACTCGTGAACAAGCTGAGAGTGGCACAGGACCGCGTTCTCCATATCATCAGTGAGTTTGCACTTGGAGAGAGGGGAGAGAAGGATGACGGGGGGAGAATAGCAGGAATGCCCTTCCGTTACCCGCACGCACAGCACTTTGCCTCCCTCGTCCCTCTCCCTCCCCAAAGGGATGAGCCGTCTCCGCTTCGAGTCATTCGTACGCACGTAGAAGCGCACAGTTGACGCTCGTTACCTCTCCCACATACGGAGTCTCTGCTTGGGAACGAATACGCACATGATTCAAGAGGGGAAATGAGTGAGAGAGGCGAGAGAAGCGATGAATAAGGAAGTCCCCTCTCCCCTCTCGAGTCGATAACGCCATTCAGGTGAGATGCTCATTGCACTCTTCCCGAGAGAATCCGATCGGGCCTGTCGTGACTTCCGTGTCAAGTTCCCTGAAGAGATCATTCACGACTCGCTGCCTGGTCAACTCTGGTTTGGAGCTGAGGTTGGTTGGGGGATATGGGCATAGGCAGGCCATAGTTCAGGAATTGGTGTAGAACACAACCCCCCCGTCTCATTCGATAATAGCGAAGCTCCGTTGATTAGACACACGAATCGCCTTTGCCTTCTTCTAGTCTAAGCCGCTTTCTCCCTTTCATATAAGACGCGCGGCTCATCCTTTGTGGGAAGAAGGGTTCGCGAACTTCGAGTAGACCCATCCCACATCTTGCAACACAGAGAGGGAGGGGGGGAGAGAAGGCGACTGTTTGTTCGAGCCACAAATTGGAGCGGTGGTGGTCTCGAGAAACAAATAGACGTTCGGCTCTTTGCATGCTAACCGGCGACTCTCAATGTACAGTTTGAGTTGTGTTCCCTCTCACAGATCGCATGCTTTCCCGCAATTACTACGGTGAGCGCAATTCATTATGCGAAATTGCCGTAGGCTCGAATAACTCACACAAGATTGGGAATGAGTGAGGGGGAAACAAAGCATCTCGATCTTGAACGGGATGCGGAAGTCGCTGAGATTACGAATTTGTTCCAGTGCCTAGCCGCGGGGTCGAATATAATCGACCACGAGTACGAAAGTGACTGCATTCGTCCACTGGCAAAGGACCTCACGCGACATCTCGACTCGCTTAGGGACATGCTCAAGGTAAGAGGGGGAGGGAAGGGTAGGGAAGGAGTGATGAGGGGGGATGGATCACACGACGGCTATACATATCGCGTAGTGGGAGTAGATTAATCATCGAGGTACAAGAAGAGTTGGTTGTAGGACCAATCCCTTCGCGATCCCGCCGTCTACACTAATGGCATCAAGGAGAGCCTGCTCAAGTTCGACCAGCTCTTCGCTGAATTCGAGTTCCGGTGAGATCGATTACCATAACCCCTCCCTACTAGACTCCTACAAGTCCAACAATTCCCATTTAGATACGTCTCTGCCATGGTTCCGGTCAAGTCAGTTCTCGAACACGACGCTCAACAGGACGTCGCTGTTCTCTTCTCAGAGGTTCGCCCTCCATTCCCCCCCTCTCCCCTCCTCCCTTCTCTTCCTTATTTTCTCTACTCGTCCATTCATGGCCGTTCGGACTCCTCTTTGCATTCATTTGCCATGAATGTTTTCGAGCAAGCAAAGTGGAGAAAGAATGGACTTCGTTAGTGGAAGCACCGTAATGAATGCATAATTAAGGTGCTTGCGATGGCATTGAAACGAGAGCTGATCACTCGGGACCAGATCGACTACTGCGATCCCATTGTCATGATTGCCGTGCCCCGACTGGCTATTGTGTGGTAAGTGAGGGAACTAGGAGATAATAGACAACACTGAATCAGCCACATAATAGATCTTTGCTTCTCCTACACAGCCAACTTCTGTTGGATACGATTCCTAAAACCACCATTGTATTGCAAATATAATGCTGATGTCCACGAAAGCATGGCAAAGGCTGTTTTGTGAATGATAAGATAGCTGTGATAAGGCAAAGTCCAATCATCGAAGCGTAATCTCTGTACTCGTACGTAGGAGGGTTGAAGAATGTTGCATTGCGAGAGAATGTTCTATGGCAAAAGCCATTTGTTGCTGTCATCACGGGCACTTTTGAAAAGTGTAAGCGAAAGGAACGAAATCGTCGGTTGCACCGCCATTTTTGCAAACGTTCTCCACCCGAAAGAGAAGAAGAGGGACACAAACAAGTTTAAAGAGGAACTTTCGCGAAGACAAACGAAGGTCGAGTTCGGCAGTTTTATTATCAAAGGGAAACAACCGTCGTTCTCTGATCTCTCGACGAAAAACTCACGACATGAAATATGCATGTCAATAGTGAGGCCGAACAAAAGCCTTTCTCTACTTCCTTCACAACGTGTCGAAAGCGTTGAATGTAACGGAACTATTGTACTAGCTCTCCCTCCTCTTGCAACCACTACTTCCCTTATGCAGAAAGTGCACTTTCGTAATTAAAGTGGCGGCGAAGTTCCTGTAGACTCTTGTGAATACCGTATGACTTCTGCGAAGGTTCGTGGTATTGAAGAGTGCACTTTAAGGTCGTGCGATTGGCAGAGAGTCTCAATTCCTTCTTTGTTCAGGGGAATGCTGCACTTTCCGGAGGGAGCACTCAACGTCGATCAACCCTCCAAGTTATCGCAGATGTATAAACCGAACATTTCCCTTCTCACGAAGATTCGCAATCTCCTACGGGTTCTCACGAAGAACGAACTGGATAGAGTCAGTCCATGATATCATCCGTTGCGTATTTGAACCCTTGAATGGTGAACTGCGGAATAGAACATCATGCATAGAATAGTGATTATACAAGGGTTACAAGGGAATAATGCTTCGCTTAAGGTCGAGAAGATCCTGTGTTCGGGTTCGGCGAGTTCTCCGATGGACACGCAAGATGTTCTGACGATGAAGGAGTTCCGAAGCAAACGAGGGACCGATGAAGATACACACAAGACACGGCAAAAGGTGACGAGAGAGGGATAGACTATTCTATGATAGACTATATGACGAGAGCACACAGTTCTTAGAGGAGATGAATGATTCAAGAGCATGAAAAGACATAACGGAAAAACCTTACAGAATACGGAACTGGACGATATTCCGCTGAATTTGGAGCTGGAAGGAGATGCTGCATCGGAAGGAGAGAGTACGGAGAAGAATAGTGGAGATCGACCGAACGAGACGAAGGAAGAAGGGACGAATGAGGAGGGAGAGAACAAGGAGAATATGGAGGAGGAAGAGGACGACAGAGACGTGTCAGTTTATCATTCACTTGATTGTGTAAACCGTTTATCTTCGACCCTGGAATCATTCACTACCAGTGGCTGCGAAGTGTTGCCTCTTACCCCCTTTAGTAGATTACCCTGTAGCATGATATATTTTAGGATGTAATATCCCTTTTCCTAATTATAGTGCAGCAGAGGAGAGACAACTATGTTACTGTTTCTATAAAACCACCACGATCAGCTATAAGATGGCGAATGTAAAAAATTTGTTGTTGCTCGTGCTCTACAATACAAACTCTTACAATTAAGCGTGCGTTTCAACTAGTAGTTCTAAATGACTACCTCCCCATCCCTCACTACTCCCCTCGAATTCGTCCCCTTCAGTCGCCCCGCCGACCCCTACAATCTCCGTGCCAACTTCCGCTCCTCCGACGACCTCGTCCATCGTCTTTTCGTCTGCATCTCAGGAGTCGCCGATCAACTACAGACTAATCATTCGTCCGATATTAGGAAGGTTAGAGAGGAGGGAGGAATGTGGAGGGGGAAGGAAGAGGAGAAAGGGAGGGAAGGGATGATGTGTGGAGGGAACGGAAATGAGAAGCGAGTCGTCGGAAACTGATGGGGTCCGATTGCATTTATGGAAGAAGAGGGAGCGGAACCGAGAGATTAGTGGACACTTATGTACGTGAAGGGGCATATTATTATGAGTGGAGAGGCATCTCCCCATCGCAGGTTCTCAAGCTGATCCTACAACCGTCGGAGATCATCCCTGTCTACGTGGTCAAAGGAACGCCCGCCACGACGTCGAATAACGAGGAAGAAGTCGGGGTTGAGGTGCAGGAGACCCTTCCCCTTCCCTCTTTCATCGGTCAGTCCCTCATCTCCCTTAGTAGCCCCCGTCATCCCTTAGCAGCACTCCCCTCTATCCCCCCTCCATCCATACATCACAGTCCCTCGTGACTCTCCTTCTGATTATTCCCGTGACTTAATGACAACCTTTGATGCAGACACACGCGCGCATTCTCTCGCAAGCAGAAAGCAATAGCGCTATAGACAATCATGTGAAAGGCTTTTCGCCTGATGGACATGAGCATAGCGAGATGCACAGTATACCCTGCTAATCCCCCCTCTTCCAGGAGTACGATGGGTCCCCGACTCGGACTGTGACCAGTGCACTGCGTGTTCCTCTCACTTCACCGTCGTTCGTCGTCGTCATCATTGTCGCAACTGCGGCCGCATCTTCTGCTATCGATGCTCCGCCCACTCCATATCCATCCCCGAACTCGGCTACGAGAGAAAGGTACCGGAGCGGCTTTTAACATTATTTATCTACCAGACCGCCGGTCGAACAAAACACTGCATAAATTAGAAGCAAGCGAAACGCCGGCAAATATGTACAGTCGTCGAGCTATTTGCGGGTATCCTTGGCTTCGTAAAGGTTACGTCGTCTAAGGAATTGTAGTTACATAGATGGAGTACGGTAGGGCTATATCGAGAAGGTTCGTAGTGCGCACTAGAACACACAACCACAAGTACAAATTGGGGAGAGCGCAATTCATGAAGGAACTCGCCTTCTATTTCGAGCGTGCTCGAACATGCGAAATTCCGACATCCTTGCTGCTCGCTCCCTTTTCGCTAATGCAATTTCGAGGCTCGCTTTTGTTCTTTGTTGAATCTGAGGGATCGAATGGAGGGAACGCGGAAGGGAGTGTGTCACGAAGTCAAAGAGTGCCTTCTTTCCAGGTCCGAGTGTGCAATCTGTGCTACCTCCACCGCATGAATCCCTTCGCCAACTCTCCGAGCAATCCCATTGATCAATCGACCGTTCACTCGGAAGATGAAGACGAAAATGGACAAGAACGAGAGGAGGAAGGAGTGGATGAACGAGTGACTGAAGACCTTCCCTCGGTCTCGCCTCCTCTTCCCATAGAGGAGACCTCCCGTACTTAATCCCCTCCCTGTAAATCTTCTATACCCCCTTCTCATCACTGCATATCCCCTCATCGCTCGATATTCGCCACTCACGGTTCTTCCTTATCCTCCCAATCGGTGATAGTCTCCCCTTCCCCCTTCCCCCTTCCCTGTCCATCTCTCTTTCGACCCTCCTTCATCAGCTATGTGTACGTATCCTCATTTCACGAGTCACTTCCCCCCTCTTACTACTAGTCTTCCTCCCCTTCCCTCCCCTATTCGCGTCTCTCCCTCTTTTCTATCAGTTCGTCGACGCGTATTCCATTCTTTCGTCTCTTCCCCCTTGTTCTTCCCCCCTATGGACTAGGCAATCATCATCCCTACTGCTGTACCATGTGCTCTCTCCACCCATATATTTGCCCTCCTCTTATTCTCTTATTCTAATCAAGGCGTGCATTCTATTCACTGTATCCTTGTAAATGTTTCTTATTTCCCTCGCGAACTCCTAGTTAGCAGTGTGTCATTCCACACTGTCTTCGCTTCTCCCCCCATTTCCCCCTTCTCAACTCCGTGTCCTCTTCTCCTTCCCCGATGTCCCTCTATATCGTCCATCTTTCCATCTGGGTTCGCCTCTCCATATTTAACGTATAAAGCCATTACAAAGCCAATCGTGCGGGTCTCTAAAGACTAACGTCGTGAAAAATATATACTGAATGGGATGGCCGTATTCCAGGAAGACCTACCCTAGAGGGAGGAGGGAACAGTTGTTGATTCGCAGTGCTTCGTGCGCGAGTCTTCTTCCCTTCTCTCTCCCTCTCCCTTTCCCTCTCTATTCACCCTCCTCTCCCGACAACCTCTCTTCTTCCTCTTCCTTCTATGGCTATTCTTCTTCGTCCCCCTCTTCTCAGTCAGATTCCTTGCTTACTCTCTTTCTCTCTTTTTCCCTCATTACGATCAATCGGAACGAAGTCTCAAGTACTTCCTGCGTAAACTTCGCTAGTCGGAGTATGGCCCATAAGCCTCCTTCCAGCTTCTTCTTCTTCTCTTTTTAAAGGGACTCTCTCGGGTGACGTCACTCCCTTCCCTCTTTCGTCGTGCTCTGTCTACTACCACTGCTTAGCAACTCTCGACTCGTATTCAGTCTTCTCAGCCTTCTTCAATGTCTCTCCCTCTCCCCTCTCCCTCCTTCTATTCTTCGTCCTCTTCTCCCCTCTCACTCCACCTACCCTCTCTCCATCCCCCACCACCCCTCCCCTTATCCTGTCAGTTCTCTCCCTGTGACCGTCGTCGCGTATCCTATTCGGTCTGCCTTGTCCCCTCCCACCTCTTTCTCTATCTTACCTCTCTCTATCTCTCCCTCCCTCCCCTCCCCCTTCCCTCTCAACATCAACGTCAGTAGTGTCAGCGATGCCCACTTCCCGTCCTCTCCCTAGTCCTCTCTCCTCTTCTCCATCTTACACACTCATAAGCACCATTTAATGAAACTTCGTCTTCACACGCTTCTTCTTCTTCTCTTCTTCTCTTCTTCTCCTCCCCATCCTCTTCTCTTCTCTCCTTGGCCCTCCTCACTCAATGCGCCAAATTCCCCATATCGGCTCCTGCTCTCTCTATTTTCATCAGTGTTCCCTCCATTATGCGTTCCCTCATCACCCGTCTCGTCTAACATTCTCCTAACCCCCTGTCTCCCCCCCCCCTTCCCCCTCATCTCCCCCTTCTCCAGATGTCCGACAGCTACAAGCTAACGTACTTCAACCTCATGGGCCGGGCAGAGCCCATTCGGATGCTCTTTGCACAGGCTGGAGTTGCGTATGAGGACGAGAGGATCGAGAGGGCTGATTGGCCGGCCAGGAAGGAAAGTGAGTAGAACGGGACCAGTTATGCCTTGAGTAGGGTGAAATACAAAGATTGCCAGGCATATAATGCACTAAATTGCTGGTAAGAATGCTTCCGAAGTCCCCCGTGTGGAGATAAATGGGCCGAAATCTCGCTCAATCCAGAGAAGAACAGTTAAGGAAGGGAAGTTGGGAGGGAAGTGGACGGGGATAGGGAGAAGACTGCATCCCAGTAGAGTTGTGACGTATGATGCAATCTCATGATTGCCTTTGTCATTAGCTCTGTGCTCTACAATTAGATCGAAGCGACTTGCGCGCAATTCAATGCTTTCCTTCCTTTGCAGCAGACATACATGCACACTCGTAATGACTATCTCATTCTTCTTCTTTTTCTTCTTCTTCTTCTTCTTCTTCTTCTTCTTCTTCTGTGGGAAGGGTAAAGAAGACTCGGGAGGGGGAATGCGATAGATTCGTGCACAGAAAGACGTCGGTTGACCATGCATAAGAGAGGAGACTCCTCTCTCTGTCTGCTCTAACGGCAAAACGATGCATTCCTTTGCTCGTCTCGCTTTCCTCTCCCCTTTTCTCACATTAGCCACTTCAGTCACTCGAAACTCTCTCTCCCCAACACCCTTCCCTCCCTCCATTCTTCTCCATTCTAACGTCTTCACCCGCTTCCGTTCCCTTGTCATTTCTCTCTCGTGGGACTATGCAAAGTTGTTGGCCTTTCCCTTCAAAACTGTTCGCATTCTGCTCTCGGCCCTTGTATAATACGCGTATTCATGGGGTCGGAATCCACTTTCGTTGTGGCTGCGGAGGGGAGGGGGATGGAGTAGGAGGAAGGAGAGGAAAGGAGAAATCATGCTTGCAAAGCCTATTGTGCGGCCCCGCGTACGGATGCAGCCACTTCACAGAGGAAAACATAGGAAAAAGAGGAGAAGAGGAGATTATTGAAAGGCTATGGGAGCCCATATATTGCCGTTATTATTCGAGAATCTTTCCAAAAGACCATATGAAGAGAAAGCATTTTCGGTAATAATGTCAGAGGGATATAGCAGTCATGAGACAGTCGAACACAGAAACGGTTTCTCACATCATAAAGGCCAAGTGAACTTGTTGTTGTTGAAATCCCGTAGGCAGCCCTTAACTAGATAGTAATGGAGCACGAACGAGATATAGCGAAAATATGCAAATGAGATGAGATGACGAGAGGGAGGGACGGGGTGTCAATTGCAGAATATCCGTTCGGACAAGTTCCCGTATTGGAAGTCAATGGGAAGATTCTCGCACAGAGTAGAGCTATCGAGCGGTATCTCGCGAAGAAGTTTGATCTCGCAGGAAAGGACGACTGGGAGAATGCGAAGGTACGATATTTAGCTTAGTCATGAAGGTCTTTTCCCTTTTGTTAATTGTTCGGAGAAGACGCTTTAGGCAAAAATAAGGTAATCTTTACTTTCATTAGACAATGATAATCATTAGATTCTAAGTACATGACAAAAGTTGTTTTCGGGGAAGAATAACAAGTTGAGGTTGACGAGATGGTGATGGGAGTGGAGGATCTTCTGGTCAAACTACAACCATGGTTTAACGAGAAGAGTGAGACTAAGAAGGTATTGGAGGGCGAATGATGTTACGAGGGGAAAATTTACTGCAGATCGAGATATTCCGGGGTCTGGTCGAGAATGAGATTACGCCCTTTCTCACACGATACGACAAGTTTCTCGAAGTGAACGGCACGGGTTTCTTCGTTGGTAACCGTGTAAGTCGAGATATCTGAATTTACAACCATGTTCAGTCGTACAATCGCATGTATGTGAGAACTATTAGAGCTGCTCGTGATAAATCCGTGAGGTTGTGCACAAAAATTTGATAAGAACCGGAAAAAACTTAATCGATAAGTGGAAAAATCGTTTGGAGGATTGCTTGCAGCTTTATTTTCCGTAATTCTGTATTGGTTCTTAGTTTTGGGAGTGTATGACACTACTCTACTTACACTAATTTCCAACAAGTGTTTCCTAAATGAGGAATGGTTCAGATCTCGCTAGCCGACATCTCCCTCTTCCACACCCTCTGGTTCTTCAACCGTCTCTTGCCGGGTTCAGTCCGCAAGTACATCCATCTGCACTCCTTTTACTCTAAGATGAGTGAGCAGCCTCGACTCAAGGAGTGGATGGATTCGCGGCCAAAGACAGAAGCTTAGTCCCCCTCCACCTCCTCTATCATTAGCCTACCGTACCCTATTAGATCCCGCGTGTTACCCACCATAACTATTAATTACATACCAACCACTCCATATTTATTATACCATATACCCGTGACAATCTCTTTCCACCCTCCTTTTACCCAACTACTCTTCCTCAACCCGTCCCTACATTCCTCGCCGAGCGCCAGTGCTCCGAACCACAAATCATTGAGTGTGCAGACAAAAAAAGAGGAGGAGACTCAATCGGATGGGGGACAGGAGGGCCCTCCCCATGTACTTTCTCGCTACACGGACACATGTCAATTGTTGTACGTTCGTTCTCTTGATGAGATAAAGGAAGTGGCCGGAAGAGGACACAATCGTACTAATGGAGCACGCACACAGACAGACACACAAACACTCAGCAGACCGATGGACAGACCGACAGAGACACTCTATCGCTCCCTTGTCATCTGCCACATAATTAGGGAGTGTGTCCGGGCGGTCTCTCACTGGAGTGCTAAAGGACACCGCTGTGTCCCCATCCTCTTCCTCTTCTCCTTCGCTCAGACAGTCCCTCCGCGAACTTCCCCCTTTCCCTTCTCCGCTTAGCGTGTCCTCTCAATTGCGTTTGCAAGAGGAATAGAGAGAAGACAGAAAGGGAAAGAGACGAAGAGGACTCGTAGGGATAATTGGTCGTGATCGATGATTGTGTGCCGTCCTAAGCAAGTCCCCTTCTTCTTCGTCTCTTTCTGTCGTCTTCTCCTCTTCCTTTTCTCCTCTTACAACAAGTCGCCCTCTAGATATCAATCAGTGAATGCTTCGAACGTGTGCTCTATCTCTTCCCTTCTCTCTCTTCTCCTCGCTCTTCCCTCTCCTTCCTTTTTGCAGGGTCAGGATGGCTGAAGAAGAGGAGAAGTAGAGTGAGAAGGAGACAGGACCCCAGATGCGGCTGACTCTCAGATGGTTGTGTTTCGGGTCTGTCATCACCCTCATGCTCTTTCTGCTCATTCTCAACCTTCTTCCCCTCTTCGACCCCGACTTCCCCGCCTTCTACAAGGTAAGTCGCTCTTCCCCTCCTTCCTATCCCTTCTAATCTTCTAATAGTCAACCCGATCGGAGAGGCCGACTATCACCTTCCGCGAGTTCGATATCACTCGACCGCCTAAGCAACACCTTCCCTTTTACCCAGAGGATGATCCCGATCGTATTTACGGAGATCGTATTGCGGCTCAGCTCAGCTTCTCTACCGATAAGGTAAGATCATTGCACCGTAATAACTCCTAATACTATGCGACGGATTACATTTCCAGCCGGTCCCATTAGTTTCCCTGGTCTACGTTCAAACCGAAGAGGCAGAACAGTCGATGTGGTACCTCGAGGGTTGTCCGGTCAAGTGTTATCTCAGCAACATGGGTGAGTCTCTCTCCCCCTCCCCCACCCCCTCCCTCCCTCTTCACACCACAAGCGATCATTAACCCCGTCGCCCTCTAACGACGCCATTGCCAACTGATTGATGTACTCCTTTCACGAGGATTCCCCTTCCCTTTGTAGACCAACACATAGCCGGCGCCTCTGCACTTCTCTTCAATCCCGACTTCATCGATAGGCTTCCCCTGATCAGAAGACACAATCAGATATGGGTGCTGAAGTTGATGGAGAGTCCGTACAATACACCAAATCTCGTTGATTTCAACGGCAAGGTGAGATACTCTCCTATTACTCTACTCCCTCTCGAGGTAAATAACTTGTGAGCTAATCTCCTTCAGATTAACTACACGAGTTCGTATCGCTGGGATGCTGACTTCGTTAGTCCATATGGTCGATTCATTCCCGTGCCACCCCTCGCGAAGCCTGTCATCCCACGTGAGTAGTCAACATGACTTCCTCTCTAAGTGGCAATATCACAGGAAACAAAACTAAGGATGTGGCATGGATCGTATCGCATTGCTTCACGGTTAACAACCGAATGAACTACGTTAGGCAACTACAGAAACACATCAATGTGAGCTACAACATAATGGGAAATATATTTTGTATTACGTTTGTGGCAGACCACTAAAATACAATGAGAATACAAAAACGAAGTTATAACTTTATCCTAAATAAGCTTGGTACAAAATTGGATAGAGATGAAATTAGTTGTCCATGCCAGAAGACGAAAAGGATATTCACGAGTATAATTGTGAGTTGTAGGTGAGTATCTACGGCGAATGTGGAGATGGGCACAAAACAGAGGAGGAAGCTAAAGAGATATTCAAGCAGCATCGATTCTACCTTGCCTTCGAGAACTCCAACTGCCATGACTACATCACGGAGAAATTCTTCGACAATGCACTCAAGTACACTGAGCGAAAATTCACCACAAATATCACCACGAAATGCACTTCGGGAATAAATTCCCCAGCCCGATAGGGAATAATTCCCCAAAAAGCCGAAATTTCCCCAGCCGGCTGGTGAATTATTTCCGAAGTGCAAATCGTGGGGAAATATTCCCCACAAATTTCTCTTAGTGTAGGAAACCGATTCGAATAAAATGGAAGCCTTTAAAGTTGGTGCTAGGAAATCCCCTGCTTCCGCACATATGTCTTCAATGGTTATTACAGGAACGGTATGATACCAATAGTAATGGGACCGAGGAAAAGAGACTACGAGAGGGTTGCTCCACCTCATTCATTCATTCACATAGAGGACTTCGATACGGCTGAGGAGCTGGCGAAGTGAGAAGAAGAGAGTGTGTAGTCTGTATGAGGGGAACCTTTGAAGGTTCCTCAAGTATCTCTCGGCCGACGAGGACGCTTTCCTCAAGTATTTCGAGTGGAGGGAGAAGGGCACTATCGTCGACTCGGCACTACAGTGTCGTCTATGCATCGGCCTGCAGGATCCTCGGCAGAAGGTATTCAATATCTGTTGAAACACTCCAAAATGATCTAGTTTGTAATTGTATGTGCAGGATATTTCAGCTCTATCCCGACATCGAAAAGTGGTGGCATGAGGCAGGCGACTGTGAGTCTCCCCGGGTGCCTCTCTGACAACACATTCATCTCCCTCATCCCCTTACCCTCTCCCTTGCCCATATCTACCGTTGACTGCCTCATGAATAGTTCGCTTTCTGCTTTCCCTCCCTTCGCTTGTCATATAATACGTGTCACCTCGCTACATGAGTCACCTCGAGTAATCGCCATTCTCCTCTCCCTTCTTGCCTCTCGGTTATGCTCTTGCTAGGAATACGGTAAAAGCGTCTAATGTGGAGTCTGGAATATGACAACTCGATTTCGATACAAAGCCGTTGAGATGGTAGAGGAGGGATAGAGGGGTGGACGAGTGAGAGGATAGTGAGGGGAAATGGGAGAGGGAGGAGGGAGAGAGTCATACGACGAATGGGTAATGAGACGGACACAAGTGGAGGATGCTTCGGTCGTTGTCGGTGGGAAGACTGGCAGAGGGATCGACGACGTTGAGACAGGAGACGTCGCCGTCGAAGGCCTCCGTCCTCTCTAATACAGTAAGCAACGGGGGGAGAGACGGGGCTAATCTCGTCGAGTCCACGGGTAGCAGCTGGCTATCCGATTGCCAACTAGCGAACTAGTCGGAATAGTCGTCGTTTGTCTGTCTCCTCTCCCCTTCCCTTCCCCTCATTCCCTGCCCTCTTCGTGTCCGTCTCCTTGTGTTTTTTCGCGGTTCCCCTTCTTCTCCGTCGACTTCGAATGGTTGTCAAGTCCAGGCGAAACGGCACGACGCACACACAGGAAGCTGCTCTCGTCCATCTCCTCTCCCCCTCCCCCTCCTCCCATATATCTAACCCCCACCCTTCCCCCTTCTTGCCCCATTCCTACCAGTCATTCCCGTATTTCAAACGGGGTGCCCCTCACTCTCGCCCTTTCCTCATAACACATTCGTCGGCTTTCTTATACCATTGAGCCAAACTCCCGTCTAGTCTCCGAGGGAGCATCGCTTCCCCCACTCACTTGTTGTTTCGTTTCTTTTCTCATTTCTTCTCCTCCACTTACCGACTTCTTTTACAGAAATGAGTAATTTACCAGAAAAGAGAAATAATTATTTTGAGATGTTCGCGAGTCAGAGTCGGACGATCGACAAGTTATGCCTATCGAGCGTTGAACGGGAACCGTCGCCCGTTTGCTGCTTTCGCATTATGCACATTAGGGTAAACGACGATTCTCCCTTCCTTACCTATGAATACTCTTAAGACGGCAGCTTATTGGATTGCATACTGTGAGATGATGTGGGTCACGACGCAGGTATTATCCTTTCATTGTTTGCTCGGGACCAAATAAAACACTCTCTGACTGAAAAGCTACTGACCTTTGCACATAGAACATTCGAAGATGGGCTAGGAGGATTAGCTATCAGCTGTTAAAATCAACATATGCGGTGACCAAAATTACTCCCTGGCCTGACTCATAATACTCTCCGTTTTTTTGGATATGACTTTAAAGTTAAAAGTCTTATCCAGTAACATCCTGCACACAAAGAAAATATGAGTACAAGCTACAGTAAGAAAACCATTTTACCCAACCACTGTTCTAATTTCATCAAAAGTGTATTACGTCCGTTCACCACTTCCGGCCTATATTCCAGAATAATTTATAGATATCGTACTGGATGGCCCAATTAGTCGTAAGCGGAACCTCGGTTCTGCTTCTCGTCGGGCTCCTCTCTGTTTTGATACAGTCCCTCCTCATCTACCAGCTGTGTAAAGTGAGCGCCTCCTCCATGCAATATCCGCCCATCACTAATTCATCGTGTTTGGATGGCCGAGTGAATGGAATGAGTTAAGGGCATCAACTTCTGCTGTCTCCGTCCCATCCTCTTCTATATCATCGGTTTGCTCTCTCGTATCTTCCTCTGCACTCTCTACCTTCTCCTCGCTCTCTACGTCGCCTTTTCACAAACACAAAGTAAGCGTTTTTTCGCGTTCGAGACCACAAACAAGATCACAATGTCGATAACTCGATGAGTCCCTTGCAGGTAGCCATCTCCGGTTTGTGAAGGATCTTCTCTGGCTCAAAGTAGCCTTTGTCCTGCTCCAACTCGCACTCAAATCGTACGCTTTGCACGTCACGCATCGTTGCTATGCATACATTCGGTTCACGGAGACGCTCATAACCGAACCCGATAAGGGATCCAACGTAAATTTCGTTTCATCCCTTCATCTTATCTCGCTAACACTCCCACCTGTACTATTGCTTTAATCGCATCGATGCGATCGCGTATAATCCGATCAGGGTGACGAAATGTTGTGCTTTGAGGGCGGGACAAAGTTGGACGAGTTCATGGAGATGCGACACTCTCGCTGTGAACTACCTCGTGCGACTCTCCACGCCTCCACTCACAAGCTATTTCCTCACTCGCACTGTTGACTGTCCCTCTATTCCTTCCTGATTCCACCTCATTTTGTGCTCAATGAAGACGACTGTGTCCGTCAGTTCCAGTCTACAGACTACAGACGAGTCAGAGGCTGGCCATAGAATGAAGTACGAGAGAGAAGGGAGGGTGGGGAAGGAGATAGGGTTGGAATGGGGAGAGACCGATCGTGAGTCAGCTAGTCCAGATCAATGCAGGGTCTCCGCCTCCGCCACACACTTTGTTTGACTGCGAAGCACCCACTGCTTCTCTCGGCCCTTTTGTGGTAGAGGGGGAACCTAGTCCCCTGTGGAGGGCGACGTGACTCACACTTCCAGGCTGCCCCACCCCTTCAGTCCCCCCTCTTTTGTGCATATTGTGCCCTTATCGTGGTTGACCTTCCCTCTGAATCACTCTCTCATCGATTAAGGGCATACCCTTCATGCCAATAGACCGCCCTCTACATACTTGAGATCTGTGTTTGAGTCAAAGCCCAACCGTCATACAAAGCGCTCCAATTTCATGTCCTCTCGGTCACTTCTCTGTCGTATCTCGCTTGTACGGCGCCATTGCTTATCACAACCTTCAATTGATTGCCTTTCAGTCCTTCGATTGAAGAAGCGTGCGTTATCATTCGTCGTCCAGCCATGTACTCCCCCCTCCTCTCTCTCCTTCTCCTACTACTGCCATTACTCGTTTCTGCAGTTGACGATGCCTCAGTACAAATCATCGAATTAACGCCCGATCGTCAGTTATCTTTAGCCTTAACAAGTAGGCAGCTTAACCACTAATCCTTTCTTATCGTTAAGCTCCAGAGTTCCTTTGTTTATGCGAATCTTGCAGACGACCCCAACACAGTGAAGAAGCAGATTTCGGGATCCGGACGGGTGCGTCTAGTGTGTAAAGGGCCGGGTGATAAGTTGGAATGGCGATTTGATGCAGGATTACCGCCACCAAAACAGGCCATACAGTCACAGGATGAGTGAGTACACATCTTAGCCAGGTTTCATTCCTTTCAAATAACTTCAGGTCCTCGAAATCACTGGATTTCGAGTCGTTTTCCTCCGATCTCGATGGTCTTTACGCGTGCTACCGAAACGTAAGTGTAGTCCCTGGACAAGGAATAAGCTGCTTAGTTGAACTCTCGCTGTTCCTTCCCGTCTATTCACTTGTTGTTCAGGACACGGGTGAGAAGAAGAAGATTCGTCTGTTCTTCTGGGACGACTCCGCTCCGCTCCCCGATGGATTCGACAAGTGCTCTTCTGAAGATGCGGCTGCCTGCGTGCATTCCAAGGCCTGCATGATCGACAAGGAGACAAAGAAGATCTCCTGTGTGTAAGTTCTATTTCCACTCTGACTACTCATTTGTTGATACACAGCTCGAAACTGTATTCGACGCTATCTTTGGAGGTGAAGTGACAGTTGGGGCGACAGTCATAAAATGCCTCCATTCCCTTTCCCTTTGAGTCGTATCAAAGGCAGGGAACGTCGATGGGCCGAGAAGCAATGGGGAAAGGAGGGATGATTCAGGTGCTTGAAAGACTGGCGAGGCGAAAACTGCAACGAAGCTCTGCTGGAAGCGAAGTCGCAGAAGGATCTGCCAAGTAAGAGTAGTGAGGAGAGGCTTCGGCTAACCGGCTAACAGACCTTCTTGCAGCAACGACCAAGGTCATCTTCTGGGTGGTCCTCCTCCTCATCATTATAGCCGTCATCGTATCGCTCGTTAAATGGCACAATGTTAGCCTATCTTACTATTTCCTCATTCTGACTCACCTCGTTATACTATCCCATGCAGGACGAAGAAGAGCGAAAGTTCCAACGAGTGCCGGAGATCCCATGAGGTCGACGACGTCCTTTCCATTCTGTAGCTTTTCATAATTCTATTTATTGATCTCCCCATTCCATCTTTCAATCTTGCGCCGCATCTTACGCTACTTGCACTTCGTCTCTCACCCTCGGTCACTCGCTCTTCACAATCACACGGGTACAGGTGATATTTCACCTGCTTGCTATGCTATCCACGACTTCCTCTGCATTATTTCATGGGTCGTACACTTCAGTATGTCATGAATCTCTCGTAGCGACTCAGTGCAAACTACAGAATCCATTGTTTGTTGAAATGAATCGACTTTATCTTTATATATCATCTGCAATTACACGGGGAAACGTAGAATTTGGCATCTGTTGCTACGACTACGAAGCGAGGGAACGAGCACAAATAGTAACTGAGTAGCCTGGAAAATATGAAAAGAGGTGAAAATAAGGAAGGAAAAAAGCTGAAAACAAAACTGAAAAGAAGTAGAAACGAGTGGTGAAAAAAGATAGATGTGAAGAAGAAATTGAAAAAGAAGAAGACGAAGGAAGATAACGGGATAATCGGACACGGTTAGGAGTAGTTACTCGATAGTGGGGAAAGCGTAGCAAGAATTGTATGATGGCTCAAGGTATGGCTCAAGACGGAAATACGAGGTGACTGCAGGAGGGAGGTTGGTGGAGGTGGAGAAGGGTCCGGGGAAGAAAGGAAAGAGGAGAGTCGATGGCTTACGGACTGACTTAGAACGACGTGACTAATGTTATGTACGAATATCTTAGAGGCTATTCGGGAGGAACTAGTGACTCAGACGGGGATGTCCCTGGAGGTGGAGGGCAGGCACTCGGGTTCGGCAAGGGGCTTAGAGGTGGAGGGAGAGGAGTCTTCCGTCTCGAAGCAAGCAGCCGAAGTAGAGGGACGGTTCTCCTCGTTGGTAGGGGGCACTGCCGTCTCCTTCTCCTCTTCCTTCGTCTCCTCCTTCGCTTCCGTCTTCGTCTCCCCATTCTGTCCCCCCTCCAATTCCTTCATAATCTTCGTCAGTCTCTGCTGACAGTCACTGTCGCCCTCTACGAACTTCACCATCGTGATGAGATTCTGCAAGTCAACAACTCATCTCTATTTTGAGATAACTATTCATTCTTCCGCATAATCGTCTTTCATAACAAAGCTCGGCTAGCTTCTCTCATTTCTTCCTCGTAGACTTGTGTACCTTGCGGAATTCGTCAGCATTCGGTGTAGCGATTCCGATGAGTTTGACGATGACTTCATCGTTGATCTCTTCGGGGTCGAAAACCTGCAATGACAATTATCGAGTAATTGCTCCTTAGTTCCTTCTTGCAGGATGTCACGTTGACTAGACAGACAATCAACAACCTCTCTGCAATACCTTGCTCTCTCCATGCTCGGCCCTTTGGCCCTTGATATAGAGTTGAGCGACAGCAATCTGCATTCGCATGTTGTACTGGAGATCGCGGAATCTGAAGAAGGTCACGGTATTCGAGAGATATTCCAGAGAAGGCTGGGAACGGACAGTGCTCTACCTCTCGTCATCCTTCATTTTTTCGACAATATCCAGCAGAACTCCGCTTCTCTTCGGCGTCGGTTCCTCTTTCTTCTCCTCTACGAGAGACAGCGAATGCGACAGATCCGCAGACACTTCCGAGAGGTTATTAGAGGCTTCGGATGTCGACTGAAATGCATCATTTAGACTAGAAATAGACTTTATGCTGTAATGATGTGTTCTAGTCTCCGGTCGAAGACTGCTTAACCCCTCGTCTACTCAAAGAGAAGTCGCATGGAGATGTGTTCGAACCGAGACCATCGCTCTTATCGAGTAACGGAAGTGAAACTGCATTGAGAGCACGCTCATACAAAAAAGGAAAAGAAGGAAAGGAGACGATTCGGCTAAGTGTTTCACATAGATTGCGCTCCGTGCCGATCTCGTGGTCAATTCGACCAAGAAGAGAGTTGAGAGGAGATAAGTCAGTGACTCATCTCCTCGACTAATCACAAAGGCGAGAGATTACACTGGTCACCTGCTTGTTCTCTGCCGACTGATCGAAGGTTTGCTGAGCATTCTTCAGTTCGGTCAACTTGATCATTTGATCGAGTCGACGACGATCCTTCTCTGCCATTTCAGACACGATCGATTCGACGTCCGCGTTTTGATGCGCATTCTGAAGGAGGTACATCACAAGCTTGTCTCTGAAGAATATATCATATTCTCATATATCATAAAGAACTCTTGTTGATTCCACGTTATTTCATCTAACGGGTTCTCTTTTCCCGTCCATTATGCCAATAGTACATTAACCATTGATGATCTGTACCGTCGAAACGGCTTAACCCGTTTACTTGTATGCGAAAAAAGGAAAGTTCCGCGTCGAGAGGCAAAGTGTGCTGTCGTCTCCCTTCTATCGCATTCCACTTTTGTTTCACTAATCTCATCTCTCTCTTCTCGTTATAGAGCTCTTTTTGCGTTCGCTTTCTCTCCGTTCCACTTCCTTCTGCCAACCAACCGAATGTGTGTAATAGTCACATAGAGGTCGCTCTATGTGACTATTAGGATTGTGCACAACACACCCATACATACACGTCCCTTACCTTCTTGATCCTTGCAAGGTGCGCTGTAATCACGGCGGTCTTGTGTTCGATATCAGCAATCGACGCGGCCAGACTTTCCTCCTTCTGTTGAAGTCGCACCTGTGATGTTATCGATAAAGATCAATATTAGTAACTTAGTGGTATGAGGTAGTCTCCGCCAAAAGATGTATTTTTCAAAAATCTTCAATAAGTAAATGAGAAACTGACTCTCTCATCTCCCTTGACGTGTTCCATCTGCTTCTTCACCTCCAACTTGAATCGAATGAGTTCGCACTGTTCCTGCAAGCCTTCCCTTGCTCCCCGTAGACAAGTCGCATATTCCATCCTATACATATGTCGAGAACCCTCTCCATTCTCATTCCCTCTGTGTTCAACTTGGCGACATTCTTGCCTCTACTCTAGTATTCGTCTCCGTCTCGCCACATCTTCGCATTAGGCAAGAGACACGACTGGCCAGTAACCTTGATGAGTTGCTGTTTGCTTCGTTCTGCATCGTTGAGCTGTCCCCACATACTCTCGTAATGAACCATTCCTTGCAGCATCGTCACAGACATGCCTTGTTCCTCCTCCTCAATACGGAATATTGCATACTCTCTCCCCATTGTCAGCCTTCCCCGAATGGACTACCTCACTCCCATTCACAAGTAATGCGCGTTAGGCGTGCAAAACGGGAGCAATTTAACGTACGTAATAGTGGTCTTTGATCGTGGAGAGAAGAAGATGGAAAAGAGAGAGACTTGTTTACCTGTGTTCTGGACTTCTTCTTGGGAACCGCATCGTCGCTGTCAGAAGAAGCCCGTTTAGGGGCTTCTGAGGGATGAGCCGAGGGCTTAGGATGGATGGGTGCGACTGATGAGGGACCCGCGACTGACGAAGCACCTGGAAGGAACGAGATGGGATGGGATGAACGGGAGTGGAACTATACGGGGATTAGGACGAGAAGGGGGAATGCAACCGCTTCCCCGTCCATCCAGAGAAGGTGCAGAGACTACGATTAGGCGGGGGAGGCTTACTCGAGTGCTGAACGGGGGGTTGAGGACGGATGTCAGCCTCGGTGAAGGGGACCCAGTGAGGGGGCACATGCTGTATTCCGTGCACGAATCGTCCATGGGCGATCGACGGCTCCGAGGGTTGAATCGGCTCGATGACACACAACTTGTCCACCTGAACCACGTTATCTCCCTTTTGTAGATATTGGCCCCATAATAACTCTTCTCTGGTCCCCATATGATCCCTCCGGGAAAGTATTCCGACAGTGAAGCCTTCCCAAATCCGTTGCCTAGCACGTGTGTCGCCTTGCATCACATTTCGTCCCCGTTATGCGTCGCTTGCATCTTATGAAGAGAGAACAGCACCGTTTCGGTCAACCTGCCTCTCCCTCTCGTTCTCCTCCCTCTATTACTCCCTCTATGATGATATCAAGTTGGTCGTTGACCATTTCCTTAGAGAGGGACACACACACGATAAAGAGTCCCTTAAACGACCGTCTCCCTCTTTTCACTTCCCAAAACAACGGTGCATGTCTGCACGGGCTAAAGCGGTCGAATCGAGTTCCCTTCTTCCATTTCTTCTCCCCCCTCCCACCCTTCAGTCCACTCGTTCCTTTGCTGTGACTGTTCCCGGTCAGTCACCCATCCTCATTCCCTCCCCTCTCGATCATCCCTCACTTTCACTCTCTTCTTCAATCACTCTCAAACCCCTTTCTTCCCCGTCATCTCTCTCTCCATCTTTACGATCACATATCAGCCAGCGAAAAAGGATTCGCTCGTTCACTTTATGTAGAGAAAAGGGGGAGGGGGTAACCGGTTGGTGATAGGGACAGTCTAGACATGGAGGATGCGGGAACCTCGGTTATGAGAAGCTTGGCAGCGGGGGAGGAGAGGAGGAGTTTGTCCTGTCTGAGTAGTCCGAGGGAGAAGTGGTCAACGAGTCGCATGCGGGCCTCTGCCCACTCACAAGACACGTTCTCGATCGCCTTCTCGATCAACGCCATTGCCACCTCCTCCTGAACAGTCTCCTTATCCCCTCCATCCATCTCATCTCCCTCTTCCCATCTCCCCTCCTCTCTCTTATCTTCACACCCAGACGGTCACACCGTTCCCGTGAGCCAAACGAAGAGTGAATCTCTAGAATGCATCGGTGTGACAACCTGTGACAAGGAACTTGTTTACTCTCGTTTAGTCTACAGTAATCGCGTTCGATCGAGTGGTTATATCTGACGCAGCGGAAGGGAGAGAGGAGTACAGAAAGAGTGATAGCCGCTTGTCTTATCAATCACTCCCGTCAGACGAGTCCGCATTCGTCTCTCTCCCAAAACCCTCACCCGATTTCGTACGTAGGAGAAAGATCACTTGATCTATCTCCCCGTCTCTCACACAATCTAACAGAACACAACACATGTCATACCGAGGGGAAGGCCTTCTTGAAGTCTGCGTAGAGTTGAGCAGGCTCGTGTGTTCCCTTCAGAGACTCGAACCAGTCATAGAGACTCCTGCAGAGGTCTCTTATCCTTGTTCTGTTCACTCTACTCACTTCACTTCCGTCAGCTTCTTCTTGTACTCGAGAGTCGCAGCGAGAGTCCGTACAGAGATGACAGCGACATCGTTGGGGACAGGGATGGGCCAAGCTTAAGGGGAAAGGGTACGGTCGATCGAGCATCGCTCTCCCAATACGTCATTCATCACTCGTCTCGTCTGATCCCCCGGAGTCCCCGTAATCCTCTTGCAACTGTTTTGAGTGGAGACTGAGCGGATTGCATACAGCAGAAGGCTAATGAGACGGAGAGTGTGTGTGTCATGGTAGCCCATTCCGGTCTGTCTCTCTCTACCTGCGGGGTCGCCTCGAATAGCGGCGGCGACGGAGAGACGCGGGAAGACTGCACGGCAGAAGTTGTTGAGGGCCGAACAGCGGAGTTGCACTTGGGATAGGGTGGCTATCGCTTCCTGAAGGATACTCTTACCATAGTCCGTGGTCTACCCCTACCTTATCCGTGAATCCCTCTACATTCTGGGATAACTTGCTCGTGAAAGCGGTGATCTCGTCCTGCTTGGAGACACTCGCCCTGACGAAGGGGGCGGACGGGCCTCCCTTCGACATGGCAAGGAGGGTTCCGAAGAAGCGACGTTGCTTGTCGAGGGCCCTTTCCACGGGGGACACGAGCGCTACTGCCTGAGGGGCCACGGCCACTACGGGGGGCTTCGGAGGGGGCTGGACGGGCTGCGAGGGCGTCTGAAGCGAGAAGATCATCCCGTTCATCCCCAGTCTTCGATGTATCATCCCTCTCCATTACACCCCACCCCCTCGTCTATCTCCCCCCGTTCATCATCCTCTGCACTCTACTCTCCATCCCCTTCTCAATTTCACAACACACCACGGGTCGCTTTTTTCGCGTGAGCGGATGCTTATCGGCTTTCTCTATGCATCTATTGCATTACGGAACACAAGCAGGGGGAAGGTTGAAAACAAATGGCTCGCTGTGGAGAGAGAGAGGGAATGAAAAAGGTCGCCGAGAGCAGGGGCAGCTCGGATATTCTGTTGTCAGCTCATGCATTCATAATACGCAGTCGTGTCGTTTCCGTCTTTCGAGTCTCGGAAAGGGGGGGAAGCCACTGGAATATGCAAGCAAGCCGGGTATATGTGCTCGTTCAATCTCCGGAACACTCCCTCTCTCCCCTCTTTCAGCCCCCTTTCTAGTCCCTCTCACACTCGCTTCAACGCCATCATGAAAGCGGACTCCGATATGGAAAGCGGAGAATGAGTATGCAAGACACGTAACAATGCTTGTCTACGGTCCTCCCCCTTCTCCTTTTCCATTCTTCTTCTTCCCCTTTCCCGTCTCTCATTTCGTCCCTTCGTGCAAGCATCAAACCGACCAAGTGTGGCACCTTCACACACACACATACACAAACAGTCGTGTAATTCGAGGTGTATATCCCCCTATAAGGTCCCTCCCTGCCTACTTCTCTTTCTGCACGCACTCTTCACTGCCTCAAGCGGCAGTCTCTACTCGATTAGCCGTCAGCCCCTTCCCCCTTATTCCCCTC
>LS870658.1:112925-168747 GCA_900490955.1 Micoletzkya japonica | reverse complement strand
TTGTTGTTGTTGTTGTTGTTGTTGTTGTTGTTGTTGTTGTTGTTGTTGTTGTTGTTGTTGTTGTTGTTGTTGTTGTTGTTGTTGTTGTTGTTGTTGTTGTTGTTGTTGTTGTTGTTGTTGTTGAAGTTGTTGTTGCTGCTGTTGATGCAGTTGGTGCTGAGCCTGTTGAAGGGCGACGAGCTGCGAGTTGGTGACCAGAGGGACGCTTCCCAGTTGGGACTGAGAAGAGCCGTGACTCAGGGCCAGTTGCTGCTGCAGAAGAAGCTGGTCGAGGAGAGCGGCCGACGAGAGTTGTTGAGGGGGAGGAGGGGCCGGTTGAGGGGGCAGTTGGGGGGTGGAGGAGGCGAGGGCTGCCTGGTAGAGGGCTTGGAGTTGGGGATGGGACGACGAGAGGGACACGACCGTCGGTTGGAGAGATTGAGTGTGGAGGGACTGCGACTGTGAGTGCAGTTGAGCTTGAGCTGCTTGGTGGGCTTGGTAGGCCTGCTGTGCCTGGTGCAACTGCTGTGCTTGCTGGGCTGCGGCCTGGGCTTGGGCCTGTTGGAGGAGGGCCGCCTGCTGCTGTTGGTGCTGCTGCTGAACGAGCAGCTGCTGCATCATCGCGGGGGTTATCGTCGACGACGTCGTCTGCTGGTTCTGTTGATGTTGATGCTGTTGCTGTTGCTGTTGAGCGGCCACGAGACGCGCCTGCTGCATGAGCAACTGGTTCTGCATCGCCACTGCATTCGGGGTCTGAGGGGGCGGTTGCGAAGGTTGAAGGGACTGTTGGGGAGGCACGTGGAAGGCCGTGTTCGTCGACTGCACCAGGGGAGTCGGAGTCTGCGCTATCTGGATCGTAGGCAGCGAAGAGGGCTGGGGAGCGGCGAAGAGGGAGGCCAGGTTCTGAGAGAGTTGGGCTGAGATGGTAGGGATGAGGGCGGGGTTGGCACGACACGCAGCGAGAACTTGCGATAGGAGGTCGGGACCCGAGGAGGAGGAAGACGACTGACCGTCCATCCTGAAGAGGGGGAATGAGATGGAGGGGTTGGAGGGGAGGGGGGGGAGACACGTAGGCAGACGCGATATCTCTGTCTAGAGTTGCCCGTTCGGGGAGATGGAGACATTGATAGAGAGGAAAAGGAGAGCGAGGCGAGAAAGAGTACAAATGATAGACGACTCGAGGGAGAGAAGAGCGGACTGAAGACTGCGAAAGGACCAAAGTTTCAGTGTTATTCTCTCGCTCCCGCGCTTTCTCATCGCTAACATAAATGCGTTGTCTCCATGGTCTACGTGAGCCCTCTGTCTGCTCCTCTCCCCCTCTCTCTTTTCTCTCATCTTTCTCCTCCTCTAAAGAGTAATCGGACGCGTGTATGTGTGCTTTGGTTGGATAATGAGCACGAGGAGAAGACGACGATTAGCACAAGAGGATTGAAGGGAAGGGAGTGATAAGAGTAGAGTCAAGTCGGGAGAGAAGAGAGAAGAGAGAAGAGAGAAGAAAGGGAAACTACGTAGAAGGGACGGATTGTAGCCCTGATACTTTGGAAGCAGATGACCCTTAGAGAATGGAAAGAGAGGAAAAGAAGTCGGAAGGGAGAGAGTAAGTGAAAGGAGGCGGGCAGAAGGGGAGATGCGGGAATGAAGAGAGATGACAGAGGAGGAGGGAGAGGGGAGAGGGATGAGAGAACCCAACCACGATGGAGTCTGCACTCAATATTAGTCATTCCGTATACTCTAATAGTGGAGATGAGGAATGAGGAAGGAATAGGATATGAATGAAGGAGAATATGAGAAGGGAAGAAGGGAGATGAATGCAATGTAGGGGAACGAAGATTTGAGTGGAAGGGGAAGGGGACGGAAGGACAGCGATACCGATGCACTATGATCTATGAGGAGAGATGGTGGGGAGGGGAAGGGGAGACGGAGAGAATAGGTACAGAGAGAACTCCCTTCCCACGAGAAAAGAAAGGAAAGAAATGGGGAACATCTGTTATTCGTGCACAGGAAAATGTAGAGATGTAGGCGAAGGAATGAGGGAAAAGGGGAGGAGAGAATGAGGGGGGAGAGGGGAGAGGAGGGACGACGTTATGAATATGTTAATGCCTACGAGGAAATGAAGGCAAGCGAAGCAACGATAAACTACTGAGAAGCTGCTACTCGGCTAATTGCACTTGACCAAGTAACTATACGAGAAGAGGAGGGAGAAGAGGGAAGAGAAGAGAGGCTGCATTCACGAAAGGCAATTGAATCATCATCAAGAGGAAATAAGCACAAATAAGGTACATGGAATAGATTAGCTGGAAAGACGGATGGAGTATGAGGCGAGGAAGGGAAAATGGAGGGACGGAAAGGAGGAAAAGGAGGGAGGAGGGGTTTCGGCCGAAATGAGAACTGACAAACGAACGATGGAGTCACTTCCCCTAATAGACCATTCGAATGGTTCTACCTCGAAAAGGGGGAGGAGCGTATGACCAGTATGAGAGAATAGAAGAAGAAGGGGAAGGGAAGAGGGGAGGGACGAGACGAGATAACCTTGTACCTAGACAACATGGACGAATAAGTGCATGGACAGAGATGGAAGGAGAGATGAAGGGGAAGGGGAAGGAGGAGGATGAGAGAGAGAGGAGAGAGAGGAGAGAGAGGAGAGAGAGAGAACAGGCAGACGGGGAGGGCCGAGCTATTTGTCTAGGCGCATGAGTGGTCCGCCTTTCGATGTGTTGTGGTAGCACACACACACACACAGACACACACCATGGACATACGGACAGAGGAGACACGCGGGTTTGATCACTCGGTGAAGAGAACAGTCGAGAGAGCACACACACAGACATAGTATGACAAACAGACACACGGACACTCTCTCCACACTCGGAACGAATCGAAGCACTATTACACATCCAATCTCATTTCGCAGCTGCATTTCCATACTAACACCTTCGCTCAATCTCTTTCCTCGTGCAGTACACAGACTACGTGGAGAGGGGACGTGCTTTTATTTTAATGAACACCGACCAAATTGAATCTGCGGAACTGAGTTATTGATTGGGAAGTTCAATACCGGAGATGGAGGCTATTCAGGAAAGTACTTCGAAGTGAAGGAAAGCGAGGGAAAATGGTGATAATCACGAGGAGGAAATGTTATCAACGAGGTGATGAAGTGCAAGGGAACAATCTCTGGGCTGAGGGGTAGGGGGAGGGGATAGGAAAGGAAGAAAAGGGAGTGATGGGAAAGAGAGCGTATTGGAGAGAGGTGAGAAGATAGCGGAGCGAATAGAACGAACGGTGAAAAACACAGTGAAAACCGTACAGTATGCAGGGAGGGCTGAACAATCAGGAATCGAAGATGAGAATAGAATGAGAGAAGGGGAGGGGAGGGGGAGCGAGAGAGCGAAATAGAATGGAGCAATATTTGTAGCGAGCGGAGAATGGAAAAAGGGGGGAACGAGGGGACAGGAAATGAGATTGGCTGCAGACGGGACAGAGGATATTGAGGGAGGAAGAGAGCAGGGGAGGAGGAGGGAGAGGCGAAGAAGGCAGTCAAATGCCAGTAAACGGTTTCCAATGGGCCGGTAAACGACTCATTAACCCCGCAAGAAGAGAGAGTCTTCTCGCAAAGCGGAACACAGCCTACGCTTATCCATGACGTGGGTCGGGCCCGAGCTATCGCAAACTGAACAGTTCGCGGCTCGCCCACTCCCGCCGCGATTGTTGGCATACGGTAGGCCGTAAACACGTTGTGCCATAGGCAAGCCGGAACACGTTTGGGGGGCAGATCTTAGCTATTCTTACACATTGAGTGTGCTCGAACGGCTAAGGAAGATGAGGCTAATATAAGCCTTCCCTTCGTGCGTATTCCTTGGAGTGTCGCATTCGAAGCGAGAAACTCATTATAAATATTCGAGTGCTCTGAGCGTCATTTTGAAACGTAGCTCGTTTTTCGAAATGCATGCTTCTATTTAAGCTTCGTAACCTCAAGAGCATTTAGATTGACGTCGAGAGTTACGAATGCGACACTCAAGTATTCTTCTTCTTCCTTAATTGCATTTCTTTTGCCTTCGAGATGACTTCATTGCTTATGAATGCGCGAGAGTCCAATTAGTCGCACGACGGGCATAATTCGTGTCTTTCGCCATTGATGACCGGAGATTAATGAGGATGTGTTGAGAGCGAAGAGGACGAGAGGAGTGGAGGAGGGATAAGAAGGGGAATGCCGTGGTCCGAGTACGGGGATGCAGCCGGTGCGAATGTCGCTCTCCCGACAGCTGTCTTCACGCTTTTATCAGTGAGTACACGTCATCCATCGTAGCTAACCATCATACAGTCGCATAACACACAATCCCCTCCAGATAGCCCTCATCTACCCTCCCGATGAGTTCGTCTCTGCCGGAGCAACGTTCGAGTCGCTCTTCAGCTGGTACGTCATCTTGTTTACTTCCCGTGGATTACGGTAGCTTGAAGGTATCTCGGCGAGCCGACGCTCAATGTGGTGCTGTTCCAGTGCAAGAAGGTGCGTTCCGCTTAGGCCTCTCCCTTGGGAATCCCTTGGTCTCGGCTTAGGGTAGAGGGAGTCCTTGCATAGTCCGTATAGGATGAACTGTTTCCAGGTAGTCATCAATCGTTGTTGCATCGCGGCCCTTCCCTCCCTCTTGTCCTTCTATCTCTTCTTCGCCGAATTCGAAGGCAGAGTTCCCTCTCCGTTCTTCTCCTGCCTATTCACCGCATCGTTCGCTCTTCTCGCGAGTATGCCTTAATTCCTTGATCCCTTCATTCCTATTCCTCATTTCCTTCATTACAGTCCCTGATCCCTTGCAAATCCCTCCGATATCCCTTCAGGTTCCGTCGCGTATTTCTGCTTCCATCATGTGACCAACTACAGAGAGACGCGGCAAATGCGTGAACTGGCATTGTATTCGAACGATGTGCAACGCTTGCAAGCCCTCATCACAGCGGAATACCTCGACTTCAACAACTTCTCCGTGTCGTTCGCCCGTGAGTCACCGTCTTCTGCCCTTCAAACATCAATTGACATTCGCTCTGGATTACGTCTAAGAAGACAAAACAACGAGAAATCAAGCGGCTTAGAGGCCCGCTGTAAATCGCAATCTCTGAACGCATAACGGACAAACAGAGAGGAAGAGGGGAATGGGGGTTAGGCAGGGGGAAGGGGGACGGGGAAGAAGTGAAGGGGACGAGTTGCAGACTCGAGCAAGTTCATGGTGTCTCGGTCGTGGGTCTTCAACATCAAACGATACGACTTCACGATCGTCCACGTGTCCGACGTCTCCTTCGAGGCCGTTGATGCAGCGACAGTTGATGTATACTCCCCATCCGTCCCCACTTCCCCCGTGCACACCCTATCTATTCGTAGTAACTACTTCATCATTCATAAGCGACGTCGTATCTATATGCACGACGGCGCATTACGAATGCATTCGGGGGAATAGAGCATTCCGCAGAAATGGCAAGATGTTCCCGTAGGCAAGAAGACGAAGAATGGGACGGGGAGGAAGAATGGAATAAGGAGGTGGAGGAGGAGGATACGCATGGGTGCATTTCAGCTGAATACGGAACAGCCGAATGACCATCTCCAATTCCTCATTATTGAGGCGAAGATCACTAACAAACCCATCAAGAACTTCACATTCCGGTGAGAGTGACTCGAAACGGAGGGCAAACATATACATACACACATGCATCTATCTGTTTGCTCAGATCAGTAATCCATCCAAGTTCAAGAGCTTGTCTCTTTCTAAAAGGACGATTAGTAAATGAAGGGCGGTCGCAAACAGAGTGAGGAAGGGGAGAGGGGGGGGGAGAGCGTAAGAGAGAGAAGGTTCATCGCCCGTTTCTTCGTTCCCGTCCGCATACAGCATACACACATTTCCTTCCTTTCTCTGTTTGCACTCACAAACGCAGACGTTACTTTCGAGACCGAGAATACAATGGGAGGAGAGAGACGAGAGAGAAACCAAAATACGGAGAGAAAGAGTAAGCAAAGAGACGGAGGAAGAAGGGGTTTAAGGATTCGATCGGATCAGTTCCGCGATCTGCAGGGAAATGTGGAAAGACCGATACAGATTGCACGAAACGTCATCCTGCATCAGACACTCAACGAACGATTTGTGAAGGTACAGAGAACTGAGACTGCAATTATGGCCGTCGGCATCACAGATGCGTGTATTGTGCACGAGATAGTAGAAGATTAAGGGGAGAAGCCTTGTGATAGGGGCAAGAAGACTCTCGCGAGAGACAAGAATAACATGTTGTATTGCAGGCTTTCATCGAGTACGTCACTGACAATCCCCTCTTCTACTACAAAGAACTCTCGGTAATCGTCTCCTCTCACTCTTTTTCCCTCTCTCTACCCCTTCCGTTTCTCATAATCAGCTTACAGGAACTCGAGCCGTGCTTTGGTTGTTCAGCTGATCCACCGAACGTCAAGATAGTTCACCGTTGTCAGAGGTAGACCCCCTCTCATTCCCCTCTCATGTTCCCCTTCAGAATGGTCGAGGGAGACCGTCCCTGCAGAGACTGCCACTGTCGTCCGATGTGGTGTGTCGCGTGTCTCGCTCGGGTCTTCGCCAACAAACAGGCACAAGACCGTCCCGAGGGATGGCTAGACGGGCAGGTAATGAGTACTCCGAAGAGGGACTGACACAAGGGGAGAGGGGGGTTATTAGGGACACTGTCGTAGCCGGCACTTTGCTTCGTCTCTTTCGTATACGACTACGACGGCAAGACTAGATCGTTGATCGTGCATGTTTGTATTCATACGCTTACAAACAAGAGACGTATTAATACCCGTACTATGAACAAATATGCTCTGCACAATACTTGGAGGAAGCGAATGCAATTATCGGGACGAATGTAGTTCCGCGGCAATGTCATGCATAATATCAGCTGAATGCGGCTGCAGACATAAGAGACATGTATAGTATGACTTTTAATAAGGGGCATGGCTAAGGCGCAATTTGCGGGAAGAATCATAGAGGATGAGAATGGCAGCTAGATTATAGTGAACGGATTTCAGGCAACATGTCCTACTTGCCGAGCCGAATTTTGTGTTCTCGATGTCTCCTTCGTGACGGACCAACTTCCGGCCAACGAAGTCGACTCACAATAAGCACGATTATGTAAATACTGTGAATAGATATCCAGAAACCATTTCAGAATTGCCAGAGTATTTAAGCTAGCATTAGTAACCGCCTTGCCTGTCATTATACAGGTTGATTGTCATTATACGGATGTTCTCTACGCCTTATGATATATATTGTACTCGCTTTCATACCATTTTCATTCCGTCATGAACACATATGATAAACTGTTTACACACCACGAAGCTAGGCACATAGTTACAATTTGAAACTACTACACAGGAGCGATTGGAGTGGTATATGGGTCAACTCGCAACAAACGGCACGAGCTCTTATCAGATAACAAGACATCCTTTCATCGCCTCCCTCTTGCTGGATACCAGCCTGTTTCCCCCTAACTCCTTCCTATTAGTCTCCTCCTCTACAGGCGATCACATCCTTAAATGAGAACGCTCTCGCGAAACTGTTCCCTCCATGTAGGGGGGAGAGGGTGCACTATTGCTGATAAGGGGAGCGCCTCCGGTAGTGACCATGAACTATTCTCCGCTCGCTCTCCCTCCTTCGTCCTCTCAATTCTCGCATTGATCCCATAGGGAACGTCCTGATCCTCCCTTTCCCTCTGTCTCCTTCTTTCCTTTCCTGCCTCATTGCTTTTGATTAATATTGTAATCTCAGTTGACCGTCGTCGATTGTTCTCGTCTGTCTTCAGACGATGGACGAAGCCAACGTCATCGACAACCTTCTTCATCTAGGGTAATCATCTTTTTATGAGATTCACATCATTGAGTAGGTTAACATTTGCAATCAGTTAAAATTCACACCTCTATGATCAATTCTTTTTTCAGTGAAAACTCGGAGAAGACTGTTGTGACACTACTTGAGAACTGCTTCAAGAGAAAAAGAATCTACGTAAGCTTTTCCTTTGCTGCGCAGAACATGTTGTTTCTTGCAGACTAAGCTAGGGAATGTTCTCATTGCTGTAAATCCAAATGAGAGGTTACCGATCTACGACGATCGGGTGATCGATCTCTATAAGAAGGAATCAACGAACGAAGCGTGCGTCCCTTTTCCTTTTTGAGTTCACCTAGTTTGTTGTTTTTACTCGTGATCCGTTACAGTCACCTGTTCACAGCTGCAGAACAAGCGTATCTGGGAATCCGAGAGGGAGCAGGTGCACAGAACATCGTCTTCTCGTGAGTTTATCCAGGTTCATTACTCTAATCACCTGCAATGAAGAAGTTGCTGATGATGTGTACTTGCAAATACGCTCATATAATATTCTTCGAAAGTGTAGAGACTGAGTCAATCTTGATACAGGGGCGAATCGGGATCGGGCAAGACCTTCAATGCCCGCGCAGCTCTCAAGTATCTCGCTGCCATCTCATGTTCGAGCAGGAACAGGATCACAACGGATATCGTGAGTCTCCCTTCCCTTTGTGTGTTCCTCCTGCTCATCGATAGACGAATAGGCTGTTGATCAGATCGATGCGATCTACACTGTTCTGTCGAGTTTCGCCTCTGCAAAGACTATGAAAAACGACACGTCAACCCGTTTCGGATACACCGTAGAACTGCTTTATCGGAGGTTCGGTCACTCTTACGAGATAGAGAGTGAGACACTCTACCCCCGAAGTATTTAGTGCGTCTCTCGAGGGACTGTCCATAAAATCGGCTCTTCCCCTTGATCTCACACGATTAGCAAATCGACCGAACGGAGAACGCAATTTCAATGTCCTGCACGAGTTGTGTGCGGGTCTCTCGACCGATGAAAGAGCCTCGTATGGAGTGAAGGCCGACCACAAGTTCTTCTACTTGTCCAAGGTCCCCTTTCCACTAGAAATCACGCTGAACTGGACGGTTCAGGATACGGTAGACGATGAGAGAGATCGGAAGGCCTTCAAAGAACTCATTAACGCATTGGAGAAGATCGGGTTTACGGAGGACCAAAGGCAATTCGTCTTATCGGTCTTATCGGCCATTCTGCACATAGGCAATATCTACTTTGCATTGAAGAAGGTAAGCTCTCTCTCTCTCTCTCTCTCTCTTAAGTCTGATATAATGAACTCTCTTACAGACTCCGAACACCGTCACTGAAGTTGTCTACATTGCAAACGAGGGAGAGATCAAATGGGCAGCAAACCTCCTTGGAGTGGATTATAAGAAGCTTGGGAACTTGTTCACGGAGAAGAAAATCGTAAGGCAGCAACCGACATTAAAAGTAATTATGTATGTAGATTACCGAAGGAGGCTCATCCACCGTTCACTATTATTCCATGGACAAAGCTCTTGATACCAGGTAAAAAGTGGTCCAATGTTTTTGCAATCTTTATATATGCAGAGACTCTTTTGCTGCCGTTCTATATGAGGAGCTGTTCAATTGGTTGCTTTCTCGTATCTCGCACTTTTTCAAGTGCAATGAGCTTACTTCCTCTATTGCTATTCTCGATTACTACGGAGTTGAGGTAAGTAGAGGAAAGAAACATAGATCACATTGAACGTTCATAGAGATACAACGGGAACAATAGTCTCGATCAACTGCTCGTAAACACGGCGAACGAGTATATCGAGAATTTCATTCTTCATGAGATATTCGACAAGGAATACGATAGTTATTCCAATGAGAAGATCTGCTTCACAGACCCGGTTAACGGTGTGAAGAACCCGACTTAGGACAACATCGATTGCAGAGATTGAAAACAGACAATTCTCGAACAGTCGAGGTTCTCACGAAGAAGCCATATGGAATATTACCCCTGCTGGATGATGAGTGCAAATTTCCGAAAGCTTCTGATGAATCCTATCTTCAACACGCGAATCTCAACCATCTGGAGAACGGCATTTATGGAAAAGCCAGAAACAAGGTGGGTTTATTTGTTTGTTCGCTGATTAGTTAGTTACTTTTTAGGATAAGGCTGAATTCTCGATCCAACATTTCCACGGAACAACGTGGTATTCCGTGAACAACTTCTTATCCACCAACCGCCGTTCCATCAACCGTGAACTCCTCGATCTTCTTGCGGAGAGTTCCAATGGGGTTGTTGTACTTTCCTTTCGCCTTTCAATGTATTTATTAAGCTGGTCTCCTTTGTCTTCCGTTCGATCTTCACATTGAGAACAAGAGATGAACATACACAACTTGCAGCCTCCACTCTTCTGAAGGCGACGCATTCTCTAATAGACAAGCTGAAAAGGTTGACCAGAAAGATTCCTTGAACACTTTACTAGTTTTAGCGGCACATCTCAATTCGTACGCTGCATTCGTTCTAACAGCGAGAGGACTATTGGGAAATGGGACGGGCAGATCGTAACGAGACAACTGAGAGCCTATTCACTCATCGAGACTCTCAAACTACGAGCCAATGGATATCCAGTGAAGATGACCATCGATGATTTCGTTGCCAAGTCTGAAGTAGTCGAAGAACTATATAACTAGCTAACTAAGGTTTCGTTGTCTTCTCCCTGCCTTGATCACTTCCTACCAGAAGAAGAGTGAAATCCTGCAAGATATTCTTGATGGACAAGGGTCGCGGTATCAGGATGACTTCCAGAAAGGTAAGCTCTTTGTTAGATGAACAAAGACAAAATTTTTTCAGGAACTGTGCATATATTCCTTCGGGAACGACTCTTCGAACTTCTCAGTGGATTGAGGAAGGCTGTTATTGCAAAGTCTGCCATCGTCGTTCAGAAAACACTGAAGTCAGTTTTGGAGCGACGGCGATTCTTGAAGAAGAGGAGAGCTGTGACGAAGATACAAGCACACTGCAGGTATCTGATGCCACAGAGCATAGGGTTGAAGAGGGTTTCAGAGGATGGATAGCGCGACGCGACTTTCTCCGTCAGCGAGAAGGCGTGATGAAATCGCTCGAACTGGAGACTGTCGTTGCCGGAACGCTGAGAACGTACAGGAAGGTGGCAGCAGATGATGCACTCAAGAAGAAAGAACAAGTGAGAATAAGCTATGCGATGGAGAACTGTGATCTTGTTCAGGTAAGCAAATCACTGCTCGGACCTACTCGCTACTTGGGAGGTGAAGACGACGAAAAAGATAAGGAAGAGGAGATCGAGTTCAAGAAGATTAATGACTATGTACCGATCACGGCGGAGATGCAACGTCCGACTATCGACCACGTGTCAATCGAAGATTTTGCCGAGAGGCATTGCAAGGTAGAGAAACAACCTTTTTAGTACATACCAAGTACTTTCAGGGACACATTCTTGAAGTTAGAAGAGAGCCAATCCAGACACCTTTCCTTCCTAAGGTAATTTCCGCGTTCAGTCGTTTTTATTGTGGGTTCAGGAATCCGAAGAAGACTTCATGCTGAGTCTGGAGATGTTCAAACTGGTTCTCATGTATACCAACGACATGTCGATTTCTAAATCACATCTTCATATACTAGCGAGGAAAATAATTAATCTGGTAAGTGTCTGGAAGTAGATCAACAATTGGAATGTATTGCAGGCCATCGAAACGTCGACCATGAGGGATGAGCTATTTGTGCAGCTATGCAATCAAACTTACAAGAACTCGAACAACGTAAGATCTATAAAGTCATAAGCTAATTTTATATTGCAAAACATTTGGCAGGTATCAGCTGAGAGAGCCTGGACTCTCATCCTTATGTCGGTTCACAGCTTTCCTCCATCTCTACTCGTTCTTCCGATGCTTTTACAGTAATCCTAACTTCACTTATATCACTGTTTTGATGTTAAGCTACTTCGTGATTCAAATACCGAATCTCCGCAATATGTTAATGGAAGGACTTGTTAGGAAGATTCGAACACTGGATGCTCAAGCCTGCAGGTATTGATTGATATATTATATGCTCTTTATTGTAAGTTTGAAGACTGTTTCCTGCTAATCGACTGGAGTACGCGGCTTTCTCACAAGCTGTTCCGGCAGTTGTTCGTGTTCATCTCCCTGACCAAGATGAGTACCTTGTAGAAGCACATCCTTGGGCTACCGCCGAAGAGGTTGCACTTCGAGTCATGAGGGAGAGGTGAGAATATCTCGAAGGGCAAACAACATACTCTATTTATAGAGGAATGGGAGACCCTGAAGGGTGGTCAGTTGTTGTCGAGAATGAAGATGATGTTTTCTGCCCGACACAAGGACACTTTCTACACGATGCAATCGCTGCTCTTGAATTTCCACAGAAGTCAAGGATTTTGAATGAAGATGTATGCACTTTGAACCTGAATTTAATTCATACTGTGTCGTTCAGGTAGATCCGATCTTTCACTTCCCCAATCGTCGTTCCCTTCCTGCAACGAATATTAAGAGGTTATAAGCCACGTCTTAGCGGAAACTTTGAATATTACAGATCTTCGTCGATTGAACCGAGCAGACGTCCGGGAAGTCCACCGCGAAGTGCTCCAGTTAGTCGACAGAGCTCAATGAGAGTAAGTTACTCACTGAAGGACTGAACGTACTGTTGTTTATAGGAAGATTCTCGTTCGGGTGTTGCTCGCATAACCCTTTCGGGATCACCCGCCCCACTTACAACAAAAGTCGAGATGAATAGCAGACCATATGAGAGACTGAGAAGGGCGAGTGTGGATTCGAGTAGTCCACCCGAATCCACGTCTTCGAGTGCTCCCGAGAGAGAAGTTTTCGTGGATCCTCGCAATCCTGACAGTGAATACTGCTACACTCTCCCAAACAAGAACAGCTCCACAAGAAAAAGTACTTATACTTCCAACATTTGATATAACGAATACCTCAGTTCCTGTAAGTGAAGAAAGCGACTCACCTCCCAACAATTCCCCAACATACCGGCCCCGATACTACGAAGCGAGTGAGAACCATCTATACACGATGTCACCACCGCCTCCACCTCTTCAATCCTTGCCATCACAAGCTACACTGGATAGGTATCAACTTGGGCTGTCATTAACTACTCTCCAATTTCACTCCAAATCACTCCAATTCAGGTATCACCAGCAACAGGCAATGTATGCAACCCTCCCTCATCCAACTGCACAACAGCAAGTAGTGAGATGAGTTGATTGGATACAATAAAAATAAATTCAGCAATACATACAATATGTACCAGTCGTTGTATCTCAACCAGTTCTCCCTCAACAAATGTACTCTTCTCCGATGATCCCCACAGCGATGACTCAGATGGCACCTCAACCATTGTATCAGCCGATAATGCCGAATGCTATCCAAACTCCTCCTTCTCAGCAACGTACGATTAATGTATACTTCTAGCTCAAGCGTCCTTGTTCAGATCCTTCGCTTACACCGCAATTGTCCACCTCTTCTCTTCTCTTCGGCAGTGATGTTGATGAACGAATTAGAGCGGCCTTGGTAAAACTTACTGACAAACTCAACAAAAGCATACCTATAGATTCGAAGGCAATCAATGGGTTCTGATACAGCCAATGTTATGAGCGTGGCATCTCGAATACGAAGAATGCCCGTTCCTTCGAAGAATTCGGACGTTGACCGATTCCTTGACGAAGTCTTTCAACAGGTTTATTGTTGATTATTGACGATGAATATAACGTCATTTCACAGGTACTGCACCCTGAAGACCTTACTGGAATGGATTCAATCAGTTCACAAAGAATCGCCGACAGTATTCGGGGTCTGAAGAAAAAAGTAAGAGTGTGAGTTGACTTGAAAACGAATGTATGCATAGCCGAGTCCTGCATCCTCAAAGAAGATGAAAGACCTTCCTCAACAGTCTATCTACTACGATACTCCTCCAACCAACTCTGGAATGTATCACACCCTTCAGTATCCTATGGGATACAACTCGCTTCCAGCGGTAAAACCACATCTATGCAGATCAAAATGTTTTCCCTAGATGTTTCCTCGTGCCACTCTCAACAGAGTCAATGCCGCTACTCTTTCTCGCGTTGATCCTTCGTCAAGCGCGGAATTCCGACGTCATACGGATGAACTGAAGAGGAAGCAATTCATTGGGGTACGAGAGCCGCTCGTAATTCTGAGGGCAAAGACGTGATCAATGTAGAAAGATACGCCTTTGAAGGTGCCGCTTCGTTCTCAGTACCATGCGAGTGCAAACGACATCGACTATCCACAGTTCACGAACGATGTTTACGGCAACCAAGCAGTATGTAACGGTAGCTTCTGTAATCTAAGGACATTTCAGCCAATGTACGACGCTCCTCCGATGATGCCGGTCCCTCAATTGTAAGCTACTTTCCTTCCTCCAACGGGTTAACCCGTCATAAGCCTGTCAACTCTTCCATTGCAGCTCAGCCGTCCCCGACGCAGTGGCTCCCGACGTGAGACGATTCTCTCTCTTTGATAGGCATGGAATGCTGCAGCCTCCTCCCCCACCCTCCCTCCCCCTCTCTCTCTCTTCCCCTCCCTCCTTCTCTTATCAGCCCTCCGTCTCCTCCCCTCTTCTTCTGCCTTCAGCACTTGTATTCTTCTCTCCTCCTCCCCTTTTGAGCCATGTACACAAGCATTGATTCAGTTCGTTTCGTCTTTTTAGTTCTGAAACGTACTCGTAATGTTGTTTGCGCTTGGCGAGAGTCACGTTGCAGGGTAATACAATGATGTACGACGTGACTGAAGTTGCGAGTTACGGAGTACAGTCTCCTCCATCGCGACTTACGTAGGTGTTAACCATTGATTACGAGAAGCTTGAGAGAATAGCGGTAAGGGATAAGTATACAGGATAGCCGAAGAGGTGGACATTCCAATGAGCGGCGCCTCTTCCGTGTACGGACCGACTCCAGCACCGAGAGTGAGCACTTTTCTAATCCGATAGAGGACTCGTTATCGAAAAGCCATTTATCTTGCAAATAAAGAGGAGTGTGCTTTCAGACCGTCGATGTCCACGGAACGATAGTGAGGGTATGTCTCTGGCTTGCTTGTGAACACACAGTCCTTATCGTACGCGCCACTGTCTAGAATTCGATGCTCAACTCGGAGCACCCCAATCCGGGCAAACTGCACAATCCAGCGAAGAGTGCGACTCGAGTACAGGCCGAGAAGGAACGGGCGGCTCTCGCGAAGATTGCAGAGAAACAGAGAGTAATTAGACGAGTCTTTGTGTGTATTAACTTCTACTAACAGCACCTTCCTCCTCCCATCGATGAGATCAAGATATCGCGACCGAAGTCGAAACCTGTTGTTCCTGTTGTTGTGCCTGTTGCTATTCCTGAGGAACCGAAGGTACTAACAATGTGTGTACTGTTACCACCTACTAACAGGAAGACATTCGAGCTCCGCCGACTCCTCGACCTCCATCTCCAGTGAGAAGAAGACCCATCGTGAAACCTATACTGGAAGAGATCCTAGAGGAAATACCACCAGAGCCGTATAGACCCGCTACAAAGCCTAACCCTGTAATTCTTACTAACATTTTTTCGAGATGTTCTGATGACCCTATCGTGCTCTCAGGAAGTGGTCATCCCAAAATCGCATCCTCGTCATGTAACGGTGCAAGATGGAGACTGGGTGTACCAAGAAGTTGAACGACCTAAGGAAGCTCAAAACGTGCTAGTTTCAAGAAGAACTGAAGGTAAGAATAAAAATGTACATCTTACAATGTCTCTTATAGGAGAAATCGGTGTGCAGAACGGTGCGGCTCCTCTTCGACCCTTCAGCACTCAACCTCCGCAGCCAGTCAAACAGAGGACTGCTCTTCACATCCCGAAACAACCGTGGAAGCTGACGATACGGAAATTGGTTCGATCGAATCGTCATTGGAAAGACCTTATATTTTCAGCACTTCATGCCTGGAGAGCTCCTGGACGATGTACAAGTTATTGATCAAATCTTCGCCCAGATCATTGATGACTGTCGACGAGCCATAGCCTACAGAATAAGAGCTGAGGAGAGGGACAAGGTCACGGGGATACTCAGTACGTTATGAGCTCCGTTCAGCAATCAAAATTACATTCAGAAAAGCATAAAATACCTCCCGATCTTATCAATCGACAGTACGAGATTCCCACTGACGTGAAGATCGAAGTGATCACAGAGGCAAGAACCTGGCCCCTTTACTTCAATGAGATCTTCGAGGTAAAAACAATCACATCTGATGCGTTCTATGAGAAAACTATAGGTCATCGAGGAGCGTGCAACAGAAAACGTCTTTGTCTTGCTTGCTGTCGGTGAAACTGGAATTCGACTTCTGATTCAAAATCACTCCAGCAGTCAAAGCCCTCTCACCATTCAAGACCATTTCGAGTAAGTCGCTTAGATGATCTAACGTTGACATGTATTCAGATACGGAGACATCAAGGATGTTATGCTAGAAGAGCGGCATCTTCTGACGATAAGAACTAGATCTAACATGCTCGTCCATCTGAGAACAGAGCAAGCCGCGCAGATCCGTCATCTCATCGAAACATATCTATATGGCACTGCCAAGGTAACTTCAACAACGAAATAGATGCATTCCACAATAATTAAGATTCGTAAATTCGCAATCGCTACTTCTGACTACATAACCAACGAGAATGACCACTTGTCCTTCTCGAGAGGTCAACGGATCGAACTGGTTGATAAGGTATTAGTGATGTATGTCTAGCGAGAGTTACTCTGCTCTTCTCAGGCGGGCATTCCCACAGGATGGCTGCACGGTCGTGTCCACAACCACTACGGAGTCTTCCCCGCCGAACACGTAGTTCCCGAGCGCATCGATGAGGTTAACGGGTCACCCGGAAAGAGCGCGAACTTATTTCCCCTATCAACCCCGCGTACCTTCCCTTTCACCTCCCTCTTGAACGGCTCTCGTTCTTCCACCTTCCACTTTTGCGCGAAATCGGAAGAAGCGTAGGATATACATACGTGCGCAGAATGTTCCATAGCCCATTTCAGAGAGGAAACCCGAGCGACGTTCCCGCAATTCGGTCGCCTTACTCCCTTTACGAGGCGAGTCACATTCATTGTCACTCTTAACGGGGGAGAGGGGGAAGTATCTCGGTAATCGCACTGTCTCTCTCGTAGTATTCGTAGTAGACCTCGTACACCTACTCCCTTCTTTTGTTGTAAACACTACACCGAAACTCATTAGCTTTCTCTCTCACTTATCGATAACATGTCCCCATTCACTCTCTCACTCGCGATCGCCACCAATCATGAGTCCGTGCTCGCCTTTCCGCCCTAAACGGTTTTATTTGTGAGAGGAGGAAAAGGAGATGGGCGGAAGATGGAGGAGTGACCCTGTGAGAGTGAGCCACGCCTCTCAAGAACACAGTGAGAGAAAGGGAGAAGAGCGAGAGGCGAGTCGACTCGTGTAGAGAAGGGGACAGTCGACATGGAGTACCGCTCGAGATCGACGACTCGGTTGCCGACTGATGGAGGAAGACTGGAAGTGGGAGGAAGAGGAGGAGGAGGAGGATACTACGGAGCCAGTCCCCGACCAAGGGACAACGACGACTTCCTCGACAGATTCGACACCGGACGAGCACATCGGTCACGCTCCCTCGATCTGAGGAAGGAACAGGATCTCGAGGACGAATTCGAGAGTGCGAGGAACCGCTTCGGAGGAAGTACGGCTGTCGTACCGTACGATAGGGGAGGACCGAGGAGGTACGACTACGACGGAAGGGAACTACAACTCGATACTGGAGGAGGAGGGAGACGGTGGGAGGAGGGAGGAGGACAACGCTCGTACTACAGGGAGGGAGAACGCTATTCTCCGAGAAGCCAACAGCGAGCTCTTGCGAGGAGTCAGGAGTGGTATCCTCGGAGGGACCAGCCGAGTCCCCGATACAGAGAAGCCAGTCGACAGATGACGGGAACCCTCGCCCCTCCACAGGGAGCATCCCCGAGATCGGCTGCATCGGGAACGAAGAGGGACCAACTGAGAGTCAACGTCAACGGGAAGGAGAGAACACGCAGTGGGATGCCTTCGTTTGGAGCGAGGAAGGACGAACCGAGTCCCCGATCTCTGGGATATGGAAGGGACGAGTACGGAAGGGAAGCACGGCGACACGAAGCTGAGTGGAGTGCAGGAGGAGGAGGAGCGGGGGGAGGGGGACACTCTCGGGCACATCACTCGTCCTACCACCATTCATCGAGTCGGTCGGGAGGAGCTGCCTACGGAGGAGAGTCGTCCTTCGTCAAGCGGTCGCCTGCCTTCGGAGGACCGAAGGGATTCGGTCGGGAGGGTCAGCCACGGTACCACAAAGTGCGCTGTTGCTGTCTCACCTTCACGTGGCCTCCATGGAGCTACGAACCCGTGGAGCCTCCCTATCCCATCTACAGGAATCCCGCACAACCCGGCACGCCCCATCTCTAGGAAGGCCCTCGTCCATAGTTATATGCTTGCTCTCTTTCAATCTTCTCTCTAGCTTCTCCCTTCTCCTATCGTACGTTTATTTTCCTCTCAAATTGGCTCATTTATGAGTTGTCTCCTCTTCCTTTGTAGAGTCGCGACCACTTTCGATTACTCGACACGAACTGCCTTGCACTTTTCTTCAATCTCATTACACACATTCATTCTCTCTCTTCATACAAAGCCATTCTAACATTCTTGTGCGATTTGATGTCTCTCTTCCTGTAAGTTTCATGACACATACCCGTGATTTGTGTTCCTGATCAATGCGATAAATGCGATAACCCCAAGTTTTGTCAGCATATCATGCACAGCAGTAGACGGTAGCCGCAGAGTAGAGTAAGGTGAGTTGGCTGAGGATAGGGACGAGGAGAAGTCTTTGCTTGCAGCAGTCGAAGGACGAGTATGGCTACGAGTATGCGGAGGAAGGCGAGGGACGGGACAAGTACACGATGCTCGAGTTCGCACTGCGATATTTCCGACAACCGAGAGGAGACAAACGTCAGTTCCATTAGTCTCATCTGCACCTGCACCATATATCGTATGGAAGAAACCCGAGTTACATCAACTTCTTCATAGCCCGTACCTCCTCACCTATACTCATCGACTTGTTTCATTGTCCTTCTGCTCCATTAGTTGAATGTGTGTCCTTCATACGAAGGGCGTGGTTCGATTGGGAGGAGATGCCACTCTTCTACCATCCTACCCCTACACACTTCTTCTATGCCGCGCGCTTTCTCACCCACGCTTCTTCCATGTGTTTTACTCTCCAGAGTGAATCCATGTTAGATAGGCTTAAACCGGACGCAGCCTTATTCGCGGGTAGGCTCAAGTAGGGAATTGGGTGGGGCTGATTGGAGAGATCATCCTGAGCATTGCGAGAATTGAGTCGAGAAAGGGGATAGAGAGAGGGGGAAACGATCGGAGAAAGAAAGAGGGTCTAAGTTAAAAGAGAGCGAGGCTTCGATAGTGTCAAGGACGAAATGAATGGAGCGAGGAACGGGTGATTGTTAGTTGATTGAGATACGAACGACGAGGGAATGAATGAGAGGGTGCGAAGGGCGAAGAGAGAGAATATTGCAGGAAAGGACTGGACATGGAAGGACATCGCTCAGAACATGATGTGGACCGACAGACCCATGCAACAGTCCCTTCTACAGTTGGAGGCACGAGAGGCTAACAAGCTGGCCTGCGATGTTTTCACGTGTGAGTACTTCCGCCTTGGAGATTGTATTCTCGCTTTGTCCACCAATCTTTACCCCGATATCCCTTCCTCATTCTGTGTCAGGTATCATGAAGTTCATGGGAGACGAGCAGCTGAAGAAGGGAGAGACGTACACGGACGTCGTGTACCGACTCTTTGATATGCTCCGTCGGCTGGAGACCATGAGAGACGAGGCTTACTGTCAACTAGTCCGGCAAACCACCAACAACAAAAGCCTAGTGTGAGTTCACGGAACGACGGTGTAAATAACGAGGCATCAAAAGATCGCGATAATAGTTGGGTTGAGGAGAGGGAGCCTCATAACAAGGCCATTTTGTAGAACGGAGAGTGCGAATCGTGGATGGAGGTTGTTCATCATAGTCACTGCCTTCTTCGACTGTTCTAACGTCCTCAAGCCCTATCTCATGAAGCACCTCTCCGACGTCTCCAAGGATCCCCGTCGAGCCTTCCACGCATCGGCTAAGCAGTGCCTACAGAACCTCTCGAAGACCTTCAAGTACGGAGGAAGGAAGTTCTTGCTTGGAGGGACGGAAATAGACGAGTTGTCGGTAAGAATGGGAACGACCCGGTGGGAAATTGTAACTGTTTTGAGAAAGGCAAGGCGATGAAGAGGCAATTGTACAATCTACCCGGGGGGCACAAGAAGGTCATCAACACGGGACCCAGTACCGTCGTCGAGGAGATAGTCAAGGAGTTGTGTCGCGAACTGAACATCCGAAGTCTCTCCGAACAGCAGGAATTTGTGCTGGTCGCCGTACTCGAAAGAGGTGGGAAGAGAGTCTTCATTGTGGAATGAAGTGTTGTCTTGCAGATGGAGACGAAGTGTACGCAGCGAACAATGAATATGTTCTCGACATCTGTACGGAACTCGAACACAGGAAGCAGCAGTAAGTAGTCTCTCGCCCTTCGTCTTTCGTCCATCGGTCGATTCGATTTCCCCTCTCTCAGATTCGTCTTCTTCCTTAAACGTGCCGTATGGCTGTATCCCCTTCGTCTCGACTCCGCCCTCTACATTGACACCATGTTCTACCAGGTTTTTTCGTCTTTCCTCTCCCCTCCCTTTTCTCGTATCACTCGAATCTCCTAATGCTACGATGATGCTTGAGATATTGCCGGATTACCTCACGGGATTCCTCGTAACTCCTCAGCACAACGGACACTTCTCAGCATCGACTCTTGTGAGTCCATTCCCCGTATCAACAAGTCCCCGCGCAGGCTAATACGCCATTTAATTGCGTCGCCTCATATATGAATGTTGTGGCGGAATGTTTTGAAGCGCACATCAGCGTGCGGCATAAGTCACATGCAAGTTGTGTGAGGACTTTTTCAATAACAACAGAAGCAGAAGCTCGTCTTCTAAGAAGTCTTTTACATTCAGGACGACATCGCTCGATTGGCTGCCTACGTCTACCTTTCTAATGAAGAGTCGCGACGGTTCGAAGTGGACGAGTACGTACAAGTTGAAAACGGAGAACGGGAATAGAAAGAGAGATAGGCAGCACGCGATGAAGGCAGAATAATGAGAGCAGCTCATGAATAAGGAATAAAGGGCCGCGTTGCAGAAGGAACGTTCTCCGATTGCTGCCCCATACAGCGCTCACTTCGCGCATTGTCACAGCCGAGATGTGGGTGGACCGAGTGGAGAGGAAGCTACGGACCATGGACACGGCCATATCACTGTCCCATGCTCGGGCTGCCTTCCTCGGTAGGCACCATAATAGAAACTCCATCTGACTCCCTTGGGAGTCTCGCACAGTCCTCATCTATCGCATAACAGAAATCGTCGAGAAGTGGCCGACCTTCGGCGCGATATTCTTCCGTGTTCTCGCTACGTCGGAGAAGGAACGAGAGATCTCCGAGATGGTCATATCGATCAATCGGGCCGGACTCAGACTTGTCTCCGCTGACAACTACCGTATGCTCGCGGAGTACGGATTGTCCTCGGTATACTGCTGAATGGAATAGAGGAGGGGATGAAGAGAATAAGACGTGTGGCTGAGATGGACTCGAAGGGACGCATTCAGATTGGCCAAGTATCGAGATTCACTCGAGGGGGATCAGAGTATCTCGATGTGACAGTGAGAGGTGCCGAGAGAGACACCAGATTGACGATTCAATCGGATAAGGTAAGAGGAAAGGTTGAAGAAGGATAGGGAGTTGTTCAGTCTCGAGACATCGCCCGCCTCATCGGCCACTATCTGTACGTCTACAACACGAACAAGTCCACCATCGCCTCCTCCGATCCCCGTTAACCCTCTCCTCCTTTTCCTCCCTTCGCTCCTATTCCTCCCTTCTCAATCCCGTACTATCCGTCACGCCCCTCCCCCTTCTTCTCAGCTCAACGCCACTGCCATATCTGTGTCTCTCCTCCCGACGTCCCTTCGTCTTTTGTTCACTCTGCATGTCTCATCTATCTATATCCGCCCTCTACTCTGCTCCATCGATCATAAAAGCTTACATATATATCTCTACTAGTGTTCCTATGACCTTCACCTGTGTCCATCATATATTTCAGAATGAGTAAACATTTTGCGAACGTAGATATTATGACCTCGTGGACGCAAACATGCTAGAATAACTTATGTTTTCAAGACTGAAGTGGTTAATCTTTTTCATAGTCTATTCGGAGAACAAGTATTGCTCTTTCGAAGCTGCGTTCACATGAATGTGTCTTAAACGGCTCACTTCCTTCAAAGGCCCGAAACGAACGCTATTCTTCCTTTCCCGGAAGCCTCCTCATAAATTATGTCACTTTTCGGGTTTTGATAAAATCTACTATTCATGAGATGTCTTTTTTTCAAATCTATTCATAGTATAGTGGGAATAGGGAACGGGCGAAGGCGGGGTTTTTGACGCCTTCTATCGTCGGTTTTGATGAAGCAGCGGCGATACGCCGGTCGGCCCTTAATGAAGCCCAATTAACTGTGTTGTGTGTGCCGCGTACGCATACACACAGACGGACGCACACAGAGAGAGAAAGACTCTTTTCCTCCCACCTAGTTAGAAGGCGTGTCAACAACTTACTCGGAAGGCCGTTCAGAAGGTACGTAGAGTGATGAGGGAGCAGTGTATCAATGTTGCAAGACGGAGACAGTCAACAATGCGCATGCTTGGCCATTCCTGTGCGCATCGCCGAGTCCTTTCCTCTCGTGTATCCTTCCCAACTCGCAGCCTGTCGTCTTTTCCCCCTCTCACTCACTCTGACTTATCTCGTCTCGTATTCTCTCACAGAAATTGATGAGGGAGCTGCAGATATTACAGGCTGCTCTAGTTGCTAACGAGAGATCAACACTGTTTTCCTCTCCCTCAACCTCAGCTTTGCTCTCGCTAATTCCCTCTTCCTGCCTCCTCTCTATTTCCTAAGACTCGAAGCTCTCGGAAATCTCTCGCCTCCCGTACAAAACCGCAACATTTAGCCACTTTCGTTCGGGCGCCAAGTAGCTCAATCACCGTATTCGCATAGACTCCCCCGGGTGGTCGCTCCGCCCTCTTCGTCTTTCGCTATTCCGTACAAAACTCTCGTGCTTTCTTTGTCTCCTCTCCAACCTACGCCCCTCCAATTTGTGTTAAGGGACTAGTGTTCACGTCGACGCGTCGTCTTCTCCTTCAGCATGACGACGAATGCTGAGGTATTGACTACTCTCTGCTGATTCTTCTCGAAGCTACGATTCTATTATACTGTCGTAGTGATGAAAATCCTAGTTCTCGGAAATATTGTACGAACAAATATTATTGAGTCGGATCCGTTCAATGCGTGTCCGAACAAGGGACCGGGATACATCGTGCGCATCAACAGCACCGTTCCCATCGTGAGTACAAATCTTTAAGAAGACCTCTCCAGATGATAATTATCAAGCGAAATTGTTGAACCCATCTTCATCTAATTTCCGCCGCATTTCGAAATAGGGGGGAAATTTTCATGCAACCCGTTCCTCTATAATTGTTCATTCAACTTCCGTACCTATTCTCACTCCCGATTCTTTCCTTGTTGATTCCTGCCGCTATTGTCATTCACTTTGGCCCTCGATTCCTCTTTTGTTTTCAACCGTCGAGTCCTCCTGGTGCTTGTGCGTTAATAGTATTTGAAGGCAAACCTTCAGAGGTGAAGAGAGAGTGAGGGAGTAGCTATACATCAAATTTATATGTGAGGGCGTTACGAGAAACGTGATGGTGTAGGCGATTGGACATAACGCAATGCTAATGTCCGTTTCCGCCGGAGGTCTATTTAGCTAAAACATTACATGTGGACACCATAGTTGGTTTACTCCTTTCATGTGACATATTCTATCTTTATTATGAAACATAAAGGAGAGATTAGCACACACAAAGGTTTGAAGAATACAAAGAAAGAACTCGTGAATGCAATGATATGAAGAAAAAAATGCTGACAATTAGCCAAGGTACTGTAGTCATTGCATGTAATATGGTGTATTTTTACTTTTTGCGCAATTATATAAGGTTGAATGGGAATTCTCAGCGGGAAAAGTAATTAATGTGTGGGTATCCAAATGCGAAAAGTTCACTATTGAGAGCTCTGAAGTTGAAGTTCGAATAATTAGAAGTAGAGTGGAGTATATGATATGCACGATATGAAAATTACTATTCTATGACAATATTTCACACTAAAATGATTTCTTATTACCTGATAATATATGAAAGTCAGAATAAAAAAATATTGCAGGACTGGGCCGTTCCTCTCTACGGGTACCTTATGCCGATCCTCGTCGTAATCACCACTACCACCAATCTCTTCATCGTTGTTGTTCTCTCTCAAAAACATCTTCGAACACCTACCAATTACATTCTACTTTCCATGGCGGTCACTGATCTTCTTACTGGTATTTGTTTACTTTTCTCTTTTCAAAAAATAATTATCACAGGGTGGACTTCGATTCCGTGGTTTATATTTTACTATACCTTGAGCGGCTACCAAATAGATGCTGGTATGCGCTAAAGTTAAATTTGCATAGTTCTTTTTCATTTTCAGACTCTGGCCTTTCTCTCGTTTGGTGCTATTCCTACGGGTACTTCTATGAAATATTTCCTTCAATGTTTCATACGACCACAATATGGCTCACAGTGTTTCTTGCAGTGCAAAGGTATGGAAATGATGTCAATAGGAGAAAACTTCTCCAATGAACAGTCATTGTCATCTTGCATACCACACTAATTTTTAGGTATGTGTACGTGTGCGTACCCAATTCCGTCCACCTCTACTGTACTCCCCGTACAACAAAACTCTTCATTCTTGGCTGCTTCGCGGTTGGTTGACAATGAAATTCGACAAATTTGACATTACATTTACAGTTCGCAGCTGCAATGATGCTACCCGACGTTCTAGGCAAAGATCGGATTGTGGTAAGTGAAGATGAAGGAGCATACCGAGAAGGCAATGAATAAGAAGCATGCGAGGGTGGCTGTAGATGTGAGAACATCTATCAAACGCCATAGATTCGTGTTATCCGAGGGGAGTGTCGTTCTCGAAACTGCTCCGAGGCAGATCTCTCTCTCTTACTCTCCTGTCTAACGGTCCACTGCTTGTCGCTTGAACAAGCCTAATTCGTTGCATGAATTTGCTCTTAGTGGCTTCGTCTCGAGTGAGAATGGAAAAGAAAAGCGGCGACGGGGCCTCCGACGGTGACGTGTGTTGAATAGACTAACGGAACATCGCCCTACATTCCGAGAGAATGAGCGACAACCTGATAACACAACAATAGCTCAGTCCCCTTTGTAGTTGATTCTATTCGATCCGCGATACAAAACACCCATGCCCTGTCGCTTTCCCCCTCCTACACAATCTTTCATGTATCCTCATTTGTCGGGGATAAAATAACTCATAAGAAAAATCTCGCCATAGGTTTATACTTATAATCCAATAGATGATCCGGATGTCTGAAAACAAGGCAGCATATATCATACAACATGTATCAAAGCAGTTGTTTATAAAAAAGCATGGTATTACTCCAAATGTTCAGTCTGAGATATATAGAGATATATGATTGAAATACAGACAGAAATATACACAGCAATCGAAGATCATAATATCAACGGATTGTGCTATTTATTAAATAGATCTTCACCTAAGACAGCACAAATCTAAAATAATATGTAAAATCATTATGAATTCAATACCTAACAATAGATCTTATTGTGATGCGACTCCCTTATTATTTTAAAGGAAATATAAAAATACAATTAACATTATTAACACAATATACGTATCTCGCAAGGCTGTTATTAACTTTATTTTATTTTGCTGTTCTCGGGTTACTTTTCAAGTAAAGTTGCGCATCATAGAAACTGTAATTTTCAAACATGTTATTTTAGGAAATACGTGCGGGCCGTAACGAGTGCAAAGTGTGCTATGCTGACTGGGTGTCCCGTATCTTCGGCCTGGACTTCTTCTACTCCGGTCTCTCGTGGACCCGTGCCGCCCTCCACTTCACTCCATGTGTACTCCTCCTGGTAAGCGGTGTCTCCCAATCCCCCAAGGATTCGCTTCCTTGTCGTGCAGAACACACGGGACTGCCTGCCATTTCTCTTCAGTCGCCGGGCAACATTTCATGGCTGATACACAAATTGAGCTAATCTTCCGCATCCCGCGGGGAACATTTAGAGAGGAGAAGGGAGAAAAGAAGCTGAGCGATTGAGTGATGCCGTGAGACGTCTGCGGCTAACGAGATAGTGAGAGGCCGCGAATCGGAGGATTAACCAATTGTACAGCTTCCACCCGCCAATTAACGTACTCCGCTCAGCGTCGACGCCTTCTTCCATGACATGAGAGAAGCGCAGAAAAAGCAAGCATGCCACCCGAGAATTCCACTTAGGAGCCAACCAATATCTGTGGGAGGAAAGCCTATAATTCATGGATTGAATTTATACCTTCCGGCGAGATATTTCGATCGGAAGACGCGTGTTTATGTGAGTGAGCGAGTGAGTGAAGAACGTCGTTGAGGTGTTCACGCGAAAGCTGGCGAATACGATAAAAGCGGCCGAAGTGAGGAAGCGATCGTGGGCAACGGAGAGTTTCTACGAGCGAAGAGGAGCCATCACCGTCGACTCTCCCGGACGTACGTGTACTTTCTCTGTTATGGTAGTCGTCGATATGGGTGCCACATTTGCTAGTGCATGTACTGCTTAGTTCCACTGTACCGACCTCTCCTATGCCAGTACCGTACCCTCGCAGGCTCGTACCCAACCCGTTGCAATGCGTCGTCGAGTGGGCGGAGCATGTACGCTACGAACCGAATGCTCGCAGTCATCTGCCTCGTATTCTTCCTCCTCGAAGTACTTCACCTTGTCCCCTTAACCCCCCCCCCCCTTCTTCTTCCCTCCTTGCAACTCTCCTTCCTATGAATTAAACGCGTTTGGAGGGCGTAATGTCTTTAGGATCCCAAACTGAGATAGGAAAACTATTTCGCTGCGCGCGTCTTCTACACTCAGTAGCGTTTCAAGACAAACGCACAAACGAAATTGAGAAATGGGCAAAAAGAGAGAAGGAGGGGAAGGGGAGGAAAAGTGAAGGACGACACAGACACACGTACGGGAGGCGATGGTCGTTGGAGGATGAAATAGGGAGAGGGGGACAGTCGTATGTCATTTCGTGTCCTTCAGATCCCCGCCGGAATCATCAACGCCATGCAAGTCGTCGGCATCCAATTGGGATTGTCCGACTACTATTTCGAGATCGTCAATCGCTTCCTCATCATAAGGTCTCCTCCTCCTCTATCCCCCGTCCCTCCGATTCATTCACTTACCAGTTACCACTTCCTTCCGTTCCAAATGATTCGCTTCTTCTTTTCCCATTTCTTCTCCATGTGTCTCTCTCTTTCTCTTGATTGTTGAAGGAGGAGGGAGGCGAATGGCCACTAGGTAGAGAACGGCAGGAATGACATAAAGACGGAAGAGAAGTGTAGAGGAGAATCCCCCGAGACTAACGAAAGAGTCATTCGCCCTCTCATTGCACACTCTTTGAACTGGAGATTGATGCTTCGAAGATTGCACGTTTCACATCTCCGAAGGAGAATGCTACACATGAATAACATTTCGAACATGGTTGAGATGGTTACGGAGATGGTTGCAAAGTGCATGAGTGCACACACGATTCCTTCAGACATCTGCTCATCGTGCTGTCGTCTCCCATCCAATTCATGATCTACTGTTCCATGTCCGAGCAGTTCCGTCTCACCGCCCGCCAACTCTTCACCTCTCGTCTTCTCTTCATCACTCAGGTACGAATCCCTCGTCCCCTTCCCGATTCCTCCTCTCGAACAGTCGATGAGAGTGTGTACAGCCCTTGCAGGCCCAAGCGACCTTCCACGGAGGAAAGCGATACTCGCTGATTCTCGTCGATGTCGAGACTTACGAGGCGAAGAGCAAGCAGATGGCGGCAGCGAAGAGGTCTCTGGCCAAGGCCAACTTCTTCGAACGGTGAGAGAAGTCCCCTTCCTAGAGGCTATTCTTAGCCCCGATTCCATCTCCACGAGGACTCCCTTCCTATCTCCTCTCATTCAGCACTGGCTCCGTGTTGATGTCTTCCAAGCGGAAGGTCGGCCGGCAAGTTTCATTTCCCGACGAGGACTCGCGAGAGGGCGAGAAGAGTGGAGGGGGATCAATCGGAAGGAAGGTCCACTACTCACTCAGACAACCCTCCCGCAAGAGCTCGCTCTCCAAGGCACTGGGAAAGGTGTGCAGGGGAGGAAAGGGGACTGTTGTGATAGCTGGCGGTGACGTGTGATGGACAAGGGAACGGATCGAGAGAGGGAATATGCAGTGAATAGACACGGCGTCATCTGGCATAGAGCAAACAGCACTGCAGCAATCCCCCCTCTCGATATCATTTGCTGCTACTAATACATGTCTCCTCGCCAGCCTCCCCTTGCTCTCCTCTCACTGACACAGCCGTCGTCTGCCTACGTCTTACACGTTGTCAGTCGCAGACGCGACGAGTAATTGTGAGGATTCCGATTGGAGATAAAAATGTGTGTGTGAGGGAGAGAGTGGTGAGGTTCGCGGAAGTGGGAATTCGGAGGTGGAGGGGAGTGGAAGGGATGAGTGAAGGGAAGGGACCGGGTTGCAGATGACCACGATCGTCGACCCTCTCACACGGGTGACTCGACTGTCGAACGAGAACACCGACGAAGACGAGAACGAGCAAGTGCTCCTCTGAGTGTCATCCCCGATTTCCAATCACCCTTCCCTCCCGTATTCTCCCCCTCCCCCCTTCCTCCGTCCATTTCATCCCCCATCCGTCACCTTCTCCTCATTTCTAAGTGCTGCGTGGGACCACACAACCGAACCCCTCCTCCCCTCTATCGTAAGCTGTGTTAGCCGTGCTTCCCCTCATCCTTTGTGATTTCGTCGTTCTCTTGAATGTTTCTGTCGATCGCATAGCCCCCTATCTCCTCTCATTTCTCCTTTGCTTCTCCTCCTCTCCTTCGTTCCCATTCGAAAGGGCCCGTCATCAAAAGCGAATACCATCAACCTTCCCTTCCCTTCTCCTCTCCGTGGCGCACAAGTGTAATTTCGCGAACAAACTGGCCTGCTCTTCGTCGCTTTCCTCCGAGTCCTAATAGTCAGTCGGGGGAATCGCATCGTCCGTTGTACGATTATTTTCGCCCTTCTCCCCATCAACCTAGCCCCCCCTCCTCCTCCTTTCTCTTCTTCAACCATTCTCATGTATCGTTATTGTACCCTATGGATAAAGGAGAAGGCACGCACACAGACATAGAGGGGGCAGCAATGAAAGTGAGTCTTCGTGCATTAGGGTCTTGTCTCGGTCTATCTGGTGTGTCTTTCTCCTCTTGGTCTCCGTTGGAACGCGTCTCCTCCCTTGCCTGGGAGGGGCGTGTCCTTGTCTTCCTCCTCCTCCCCTTCTTCCTCTTCTTCCCCTTCCCCTTCCCAGTCCTCGCCCGTTCCCCCTCCCCTTCTCCTTCAGAGGGGAACGACAAGGCAATGCTGTGGCACGCCTTGGCCTCGTTCCTCCTTCCACTCGTGCCACTCCTCGCCGTCTTCGGTAACGGACTGGTCATGATCGCTGTCTACCAAGAACGGTACTTCCCCCTCCCTTACTACTCCCCCTCTCCTCACCCTTCCCCCCTTACAGATCCCTCCAAACCGTCACGAACCTCCTCATCGTTTCGTTGGCAGTATCGGATCTCCTTGTAAGTCTCTTCTCTCCTTTCTCTTACGGTCTTCTCGTATGGAATCCTCCGTTGATCCCCTTCCTGCTTCTCCCTTCACAGTCTTCTCCATAGTAGTATTTCTGTGTCTCTTCGTGCCTTCCATAGTGTTTCATTGCAAGTTAGCTTTGGGGGAGCGTAGGGTAAAACAAAAGACATCGTATGTGCAAGGGCTACTCGTCGCGTGTTCCCAGCCCCTCGAACCCTTCCTCCCCTGCGTTCTTCTCTCTCCTTAGTATTCATCACCCTCCATTTCCCCGTCCCCATTCCGCCTTCTTAGATGACCTCTCATGGGGACCGTTCAAACACATACACACAGTCATAACAGCTCATATATTTGGCGGAAGGGAAGAAGCCGCAAAATACGACGAAAGTAGGGACGGAGAGATGGAGTAAGAGGGAAGTGAGATAGGAGATGAGATGAAGTGGTGGGGATTGCCGGTATTGCGGGGAGTATTGAGTCTTCTCTGGAATGACCGTTGGTCCGGCCTCATAACGAGCATTCCAATGAGTATACGAGACGACACTCCTCATTGCAGGTCGCCATCTTCGTCATGTCTTTCGGCATCTATTTCCAGGTGAGGGAAGGGGGAAGGGGGGATAGAGGGGAAGAGGCATGGGTCGGACTGCTTCCATGCTTTGTTGCTAGACAAAAGAGGACGGGGAAGTGAGCCTCTCGTGGTCCGGACCAGAGACTGACAAAGACGAGTCATAACTTGAGAGATCACTCGGAAAGGCGTCACTGAGATGAGAAGGCGAGAGAAAGAGAGATGGGAAGGGGAAGGAGAACTGGAAGAAGGAACATTTGTTTCACCACTCATGCTGCCCCAAAGGCGGGCTCATTCATCAGCGAAGTGCGCGCTATGTGAGAGGGGAGGAAGGGGCAGAGAGGGATCTTCTCTCTTTCGAGTTCACTACAGAGTTCTCGTCAAAATCCCAGAGGAAGTGGAAAGATGAGATGAGTGCGAGTCGTTGAGGAGGGGACCCACTCACTCACACACTCGCCTGCATACTCGGCAATGCATTGCAGATAAACAATTTCGAGTGGGGACTCGGAACGTTGATGTGCAACGTGTATCTCGCCTCGGATGTTATGTGCTCGACGGCCTCCATTCTTAATCTTCTCGCCATATCCCTCGATAGGTGAGTCGTCTGCGGCATTACACCCATTCTCCAGCGACGGCGCACATTTACGTGCGAAACGCGAGACCAATCGAACCGCCGTCGCGATATGCACTAAATCCTTGTCACTTTGGCATTACACGTCAACCGATCACCGACCACTCTTATATTAGGAGCGCAAAGCCCCCCAATACCTATGCAGTAATCCCGCATAGCTCTTTGCTCGTTCTTTCTTCCATTCCGCACATACTTTGAACCAGTCATATTTGCATTTCATTAGCTTTCGACTCTGTCATACATCGAACAAGCGAGAAAGAAAGAGAGACAAGGGCTTGTCTGAATTATCATCCATTACGGAGCGGGTTCATTCGTCTTTCGAGAGAGTAGACAGCCACTGCAGGAGAAGGACGTCCTTTGTCAGTGGAAGGGAAGGGACGGAAAGGCGAAGGGGAAGGAGACTAAACTGATCTCCGTTGGCTGCCTAACCCACTTCCCTCTACCAGTAGCTGGTGTTAATGCGATGATTTGTCGCCAGCTAGAGGAGTCGTCTCTATTTCCAGATACATGGCCATCTCGCACCCTCTGGCCTACGCCCAACACGGGAGTCGGGGAGGGAGGGCGATGCTGTCCATCTCTATCGTCTGGGGAGTCTCCATCGCCGTCGGACTTCCCATCCTCTTCGGGGTCAATCCCCCTGACAACGAGAACGTAAGCAGAGATCAGGAAGGGTTCCCTCTCGCTCCTACCATATCTTCCATAAGAGGGGCTGACTGTAGTTTGTTTTGCGCAGTTCCCCTCATCTCCTGCCTCACTTCGCATTGTGAGCCGCTTCCTCCGAACTGTCATCCACAGTTGAGTTCGAGATTGCCTTGGAGGAGGAGAAAGAAGAGAAAGGGGAGAGACGGGCGAGAGAGCGAGGGAGAGTCTTCTCTTCTCGTCAGTTGCCTTCAACAACACTCATCCCCGAAAAGCGATTGAACGAAGGCACACACTACCATAATCTTGCGTTGGGCTGCAGACGGCGAATGAATTGACTGTCGAGGGGGGAAATAGGGGGTGTTGAGGGGGGCGAGGATGTGCACGATTGCAGGCTTGCGAGTTCGCTAATCCCTACTTCAACATCGTCTCGTCCCTCTTGTCCTTCTTCTTACCGTGTACAGCGATGTTCGTACTGTATGCAGTAATCTTCAAGCGGTTGCGACAACGGGAACGAGCGAGGTGCAGAAGATTGAACTCAATTCGCACGAATTTCGATTATTAGACGATTAATCGAAATATATTAGAGGGCATGTAATCAAGCAAAAGATCTAAGTAAAAATTGTAAATTGAGGTCGGAGCGAAAGGCGAACAAGGCAGACAAGGAACGGATAAGTTCCGCCTTGTTAGGAGGAGCGAGAATCGCGAGTCAAATGGGACGACACTTCAAGAATCGAACAGACCAAATCCTGCTGGAGATCAGCTTTCAGGTCAGATATCAGCCTCCCTCTCTTTAAAATCCGTTCTCTTCCCGTTCTTTATCCTCCACGTGCGACTCTATTTGCACGGCGTAATGTCATTAGGATCTCCTTTCATTGTCGGCAAAGTATAGACAAGGAAGAGGAAGATATGTGCATTCATTCAGACGTCGTCATTTCCGACGTGTTCGGATTCCTCGGAGGAGAACACGACGTCGTCGTTGAACGGAGTGGTCAGACTCAGTCCTCCCGTCCAAATACCCTCCGTCCCCGTCGTGCCAATCCCATCGCCGGCGGTCTCTCCCATAGAGGAACTGCCTCGTGATCCCTCTCCCCAACCCTCGACTCCTCCAGCCAAAGAAGACGAACCTTCGAAGGAGGACTCTCCCGATACCTACAGGTCCGTTGCATAGTAAACAAGTGCGAAATATTTACGCGCGTCCTCGATGCACTTCTTTTTATTGAGTATCTCTCCGTCTATATATTCCTACGTCTTGGGCGATTACAATTTCGTCTTTACACACAGAACGAACTCGTGACGATACAGGGAGAGACTAATGGAGTGTAGACACTCGTTTGAGATGAGCCGCTTAGTGAATATCTTAGTCCGAAAGAATCTCGCAGGCACGCTCGCTCTCCCACCCTCTGTGCCCCCTCCTCTCTCATACCTCACCTCTCCCCTCCCCCTCCCTCCGCTCCCACCCTTCCGGGCTATACTCTCGTGTCTATGTCACTGCGTGTACAAGTCTCTTCTCTTTGTTTCTCCTCCCTAGCTGACTTGAATCAGAGAACACATAACCTATTCGACCGATGGCCGAGCGGGGAATTCTCGAAAGGTCGGGGGGAGAAAAACGACGAGTCTACGAAATGTAAAAGAGGAGAGTGACGAAGTAATGGAATGCAGGTCCTTCGGGGAGCATCTACAAGAGAACTTTCCGTTTATCGACAGTGGAAGTCGACGGTCGTCGATAGAAGAGAAGCACGAGAGGAAATACCATGAGAGTAGCCGGAGGAGGAGGACTGAGAGGACTAGACTCGTTGCTCAGTCGGCGACGACAACACCCCTTCGAGGTGAGTGGGAGGACGGGATAAGAAGGGATAAGCACAGACACCACCCCACCCGTCACCTCCTTAGATAGCTAAACGGACCAGGACTCTCCTCGCACTCTTTCTGCAAAAAGACGCATGAGTAATCGAGGATAGGGGATATAGTCATGTCCTTGGTCTGGCTCTTTACTAATGAGGAAGTGTTTCGGAGCATGTCCTCCTATTCTTCTCAGCCTTCTTCTTTCCCCCTCTTCTCCTTCGACTAAGCAGAAGGATAGACCTCACCATCGCTCCGAATTCGTGTGCATCGCTTTGCTTAGACGGCGGCTCTGAACCTAAACGTAATGGATAGAGTAGAGAGACAGACGGGGAGGGAGAGGGAAACTGGCGAATACACAGGGCGAAATGAACTCGAGCGATTGAGGCCAATTGGGCATCTAAACAAATCTCGGGGGAAGGGGCTTCTGAAGGAAAGCGAAGAAGAAGAAGAAGAGGAAGATGATGAGGGGAAGAAGTTGTTGCAGTGGCGAAGATGAATGGGACGGTGGTGAGGGAGGAGTCGAGTAGTCAGCCCGAAGTGAGGGTTAAGGACACCGTCAAGGCCTGCGTGTCCCAGCCCCATCCACTCACGGTAGACGTCCCCAAGGTAACCTTATCATCTGTACCTTTTTCATTACTCGATTAAGATCCACCGGACAGTCACCACAGCTCCCTCTTCTCGCGAAGATCTCGCATCGAAGGAGAAGATGGCTAGCCAGTTCATCGATCAGTTCAAACCCCACGAATTGGACTGTTCCCTCGGAGACTCCGTCAAGCTCTACCGAAAGCAGCTATGGAAACGGTATGCGTGCACTCTGTCTTCCTTCACATTTCTCCTCTTCTTTTCCTTTTATCCCATCTCATTCCTTAGCGAAATCCTTTATGGCGAACCATAAGAGGTCCTTCCCGTCTCCACAGAGACGTCCGAACGGGGTCTTTTATGAGATGTACTGAGCTCTATATTGCGTCGAATGCTTCTCGAAAAGGGTGTGTAATGCGCAAGGGCCGAATGGTAGGCAGGGTACGGAATGAGGAAGAAGGGGAAGGGAAGGGGAGGGGGGAATGGGGAGGATGGAATGATTCGGGAGAGGTGTAAACACAATATATTCCGATGGAGAAGAAGAGAGTCGTTCGCGTGCGGTATAAGAGGAATTGTGATTACAGTGTGACGAGTGGCTGGAAGACCCGACCCTCTCGACAACTCGTGAAGAAGGCCACCAAGCAGATGAGGAGGGAACACAAGGCTACCGTAACCCTCGCTGTTGTACTCGGTAGGCGGAAGGGGCAGATGCATGATCGGAAGAAGAAGGGGGGTCTAGGGAAACAGTGGATTTGAAAGGGGTCAGGAAGAGGGAGAGGGAGGTGAATGGGATAAAGGAGTGAATGACACCATCGAAGGGATGGCGTGTTTGGCGACGTTCCACTGCCTTCTGTGCCCTCTCTCTCCTTCTTTCTCTCCCAATCTCCGTTCGACAACAAACTATTATCTTGCCGTATATCGGAGGGAGAGGGGAGACCTCGTGTCCTTTTGACACATAGCGATCAAGTGAATGGATGCCATTGAGGTGGAAGGAAGCGCAGAATATGAAATACGGTGGCAGCGATGATGATGGGCTGAAGACGGGGAGGGTGGGGGACAAGGCTATTCCCCTTTTTCAGCGGTATTCCTTGCCTTCTGGCTGCCCTTCTTCACTCTTCACTTCACCAACTCGTGGTGCGTCCTGCTCACCGACGATACTTGTGTACACAATCTCCTCCTCTCCATTACCACCTGGCTCGGATAGTGAGTGGCAAAAGAGGGACAAAAACGGGTGAAGAGAGGGAGAAAAAAGAAGGGGGAGAGCGGCTGAACTTGAGCATGACCTGCACAAGAAGAGCACGGCAAACAAAAGGAAGGGAAGAGGGAGTAAAAAGGGACGAGCCAGACACGGAGAGGGAAGGGTGTCCATTGCAGTATCAACTCCTCGCTCAACCCCCTCATCTACACCGTCTTCGACCAACGATTCCGCAATGCCTTCCACGGCATCATCTGTTGTTCTCGTCGTCGGCGATAGTCCCCCCTTACCCTTATCCCCCACCCCCACTTATCCCTCGCAATACAGCTAAATCTCGGTGTCAGATATGGGCCTGCCATCCTCCGTTGTCATAGATCTCCTTCCTTCCATACGGCGTCCGTCCCTTCCCCCTATTCATCCCCCATTGACATCAACTTCCCCTTCTCGCCGACTTCCACCTCCTTTCTTGGTGGACAGATCGTCTTTCTGCAGAAAGAGAGAAGGTGTCAGTTCGGCCGACTTTTCGGCCCTTCTCATTCCCGAACGAGAGGGGGGAGTCCCGATGGCGGCATGCTCAGCACACAGTCAACACCACCCTCGGCCTCCCCCTCTCTGAACCCTTAACTCCCTCATTTGTAGTCGTGCCCCCTTCTCCCTCCTCCCTCCATCATGCCTTCCTCATTCGGGTTACTCTCCTCATTCCTATTTGCATCCCTTGTCATCCCCTCATATCACACCGTTCTCCACTGATAAATGGTTGCTTAGCTGTCGACTGGGTGTTCTTCTTCCAGATTGTGTATGCATCCCTTCCCTCTCTTCCTCAGAGAGTGGAGTGAGCATGTCCTTGTCTTCCCTCTGCTCTTTTGACAGTGCCCTCATATGTACCTCGTCCCTTCCCTGTCTTTCTTCTCCTCCTACAACTCTGTATCATCCCCGTCCCCGCCGCGGTGTCTTAGTCGAACAACAAAACTTCTTCTTCTTCTTCTCCCGTCGGCTGCTCTCCGTCAACTTCTCTTAGCCATGTGCCTCTTCTTCTCGTCCCTCGTTCCTCTCTTCAGTCTTTTGCCCTAACCTGTCTATTCCTTTTATTCAATATCTCCCATTTCCGTCCAGTTCTCCCTTTTTGAGTCCTCGTAATTGGCGTTCCTCCAGTTGTCCGTTCAGGAGAAGTTGTCGAAGGAGTGGAATGAGCAGGCTCGCACTGCTCCTTCTCTCCTTCGTGAGAGTCGTGCGATTATGTCAACTGGAAGTGTTGTCCTCTTGTATCGAAGGCATTCTTCTCTCTCCTAATGCGACAGTCAATCAACACATGCTCGAGGCGCTTTTCACGGCGACCTCTGAGCCGAAGTTGCTCGATGTTTGCGGGTATGTTTGATCTTTTCTCTTTGTCCCGTGCAACATTCATGATAGGTTCAACGTGGAATTAGGAGAATCACCCTTTCTTCATCTTTTGTGAGCTTGCATGAAATTATGAACAAAAAGCTGAAGGCGTAGATTTCAAGAAAGCCTTTATCATTTTACTCAGATAGTGATAGAATCACATATTTCAAAAGACCATGTTTGTCATTGATGAATTATAGTCGTCGAAGTATAGTATGGAAGTGATGAATTATTAGTTCAGCCCTCTATCTCCACAATATGTGAAAAATCCGTTCCTGTTTTACATTTTGGACATTCCCTTTTTCAGTACATTCCAATCGGCTCTTCCATGCTTGGAGATCAAGCTGGACGAGTGTGGAACGAAAGACGACCGTTCTTCCGTAGCGAAGACGAAGCGACTGCTCCATTTCATCTGCAATAAGGCCGAGAAGTCAGAACACGAACTGAGGACAACGCTCACACGGTCGGTCTCCCCGTCTATTCTCTTTCTTTATCCCTCGTCGAACAGCTCAATTAGCGGGAGGCGAGTGAGAAGAGTGCAATTGGACACAAGAAGGAAGAGGTGTTCTTAGTGCCGACAAACAAAGAAGGGGTGACATGGGACACATCGACAGTCGTCTCCTCTCCCTGTTTGATCATCATCTCATTGGCTGTCCCTATTGCAGGAGTGCAAGTTGTGTGCATCGAGTGCTATCAGCCTTCGTGCCCGCGACGTGCCCCATACACAGCACTCCCTACTCACAGAAGATGGCCTCCTGCAGGTTAACACTATACACATCTTTTCGTTGGCTACCGGAAGAAACATGGTCTAGGGCAGGTGCTAGAGCTATTGAAAACGTTGCAAGAGTAATGTTGAAGAAAAGACGCACATTGTACAACGAGATCATTGTAGAGCACGATGCCCAGCGTACGATAACAACTGCCGAATAAAGATCCAGAAAAGCCATCGAGCGATTTGTGCTGTTGAACGGGTGAAGAACACTTGTGGGGAGTCCGCAGGAAAGATGTACACGCAACTTCAGCAGGTCAGAACACACAACTTTAATTAGTCTCAAGAACTCTTAATACGTATGTAGCTCCATCTGATACACTTCTAAAACAATTTATTTGGTCGTAGAAATTTCCAATTTTACGACAAAAACGTCCATTGAGTTACTACTGAGGAACTTTTTTAAAAATAAAAACTGATTAAAATAGGCATGCTTTAAAAAATTCGAAGTAGATTTTCTGATAATTTCTGATAATTGATCAAAATTTACTTTTACGATTTTCACAAACCTGTGGTAAAATGAATTCTATCCACACTTGCACATATAACTAATTACGCAATGCACATACAACTAATTACTAATTACGCATAGGTCATGCTTGCGAACGACTTTCCCATCGAGTGTGACTCGACAACCCTCTCCAATCTGCCCAATATGGTCGACGAAGCTCTGAAGCAAGCTGCAGCCAAGCACGCAGCCAAGTCTCGGTATCGGAGTACTACCGCACGACCGAGATGGTATGCAATATGATCTAGCAATGAGTAAGGATTCGGTTGAGGTACAAGACGAGTATGATGCCGTTCACTATTCCCACTCGTCGGGCTCCGAAGGTAATCCAAATTCGAGGGACGACCCCTCGTCCTCGGTACACAACGACTAGACGGAGTACCCCTCCCCGACTCGGACGGGTCACGATGATCTGGAATCGACTTATCGCCACACAAAAGGTTCGCCTCTCTCTTTGTCGTATGTGCGTGTACTCAATATCTTCAGCCTCCCTCCATTCCCATCACGGAGGCGACCGTCACCGAACCCGTGACAACCACATTTATTCCGAAGAAGAGGGGAAGGAAGGGGAAGAAGATAGTACTCACTAGTACTACTACTGCAACGACGACTACTACTGAGGAGGAAGAAGAAGAGGAAGAAGAGGAAGAGGAGGAGAAGGAGGACAAGGAGGAAGAGGAGGAGGGAGAGGAAGAAGAGACCACTGAGGAGACAACTGACGAAACCACACACACCACTCACAGTCCTGTTCCTCTCCCTCCGACATCTAGTAAACCTCTTACTCCTGAAGAGATTCTACAGAAACCTGAACCGTGGAGACCGCTTCATTGGTTGGGAGGAGCGAGACCGATTCCCGATACGATTCTCATAGAGAATTTCCTGAGGTGGAAGCCGTTAAAGGAGCAAAAGAAGAAGAATCGAAAGAACGAGACAGACTCCTCGATGTCTGTGGAGACGATGGAGAGCTCGACGTTTCCCTGGAAGGGGGTACAGGCCATCGTTGTTCCCGGCAACAACACGGACATTCCCAGAAATGGCCTCGAACTGACGGAAGAGTACGTCAGGAGTGCGGCTGACAGACTTAAGCGCAGCGAAGTAAGTATTTGCAGCTTGCTCATTCCATTCCACTCTCAGGTGCCGGGCGGTCGAGTAGTCGGGAAGACTCTTGATCGATTACTGACTATCATGCACAACGTCGTCGACTCGATTCCTCCTGAAAGTGCGCGGCAAATAAGACGAGGTTTCGAACGACTCTCGCGTATTCTTATACATCATTAGGACATCTATGGCTGGTAATAAGTGTGTTCTTCCCTAATAATTATTGTTTTGATTGTTAAACATGACTCGCCTTGGTCATCCCCTTCTTGTCTTTCCACCCTACGGAGTCGTTCTAGTACCTAGTACAACTCTGTCTTTCGAACGAACTTGTATGTACTCTCTGGATGTGTCTTCCACTCGCTATGTCATACTTAGTACACGACCGCTAACGACTCCTTCTCAGACGGTTCAGCTCTTCGCAATGTAAACGCCAAATTCATTCTAGTCTCATCCGCATTCTTTCTTTCTATCTTTATTATTATTGCTTCGTGATCCATTGGGCTTAGAGATATGGTTGGAGATAAGTATGAAGCACAGGAAATAATGAACAGATGTCACATGAGCAATGCACCGGAATATAAACAACAAGAGTGGTACATGCAATATTCTACTATATATATGTACAATCCTCTTTATTAGTATTTGTAGCTATGTGGAAATACTTGGAAACCGAAAATATGAGAAGAGTATACGCTGTATGAGCTAGATTACGATATGACACAGATAGAGACCTCGTCGATGGGCTTATTAGAAAAGAGAATGCATTGGTTATGGGTGAAGAGAGCGACCCGGTGGAATGACCTAGCGGTTTCTCTTATATAAGCAAAGAGTAAGCATTCTTAAATAGGTACGATCCGTTGTAGAGCAGTGAGTACTGACGAGGCAATGAACTGACTCTTTGAGAGGAAAGACGCAAAGAGAATCGGAGTGAGCAATATAGAAGGCAGGAAGGGAACAGAAGAAAATGAGAGTGCCTGCGTATGTACGTGGGCTACCCGAGCCGTTGATAACTGTGTTTGGCTGAATCGAGACCCGTGGGACGGTCGGGTCCTATGGGAAAAGATGCAGAGGGGAATGTGGAACTCATTGCTACACAGGAGTCGCATTTGGTTGGAGAGCGATCGGAAGGGCATGTACATGGGACACCGTCGAGAGCTGTGACAACGGCGTGCTTGCGGTCGTTACTGAGGTAGAATTCGAATTTCGCGCCGAGTTGCTCTGGAAAATATTGCATCAACTAAGGTCATCTAGGTGACACTCTCATTACCTGTTCGTATTCCGAGTTAAGCATCGTTTTCCGCCCCTGATTTTCCAGGAAGAGAATGATTTCCTGTATCCGATCGGGAATCTCCTCAAATGTGGGTCTCTCATTCGGATCTTCTCTCCAGCAGTCCGTCATCAATTCATACCTAAAATAAGTTAATGGAGTGTGAACACATTCCCGTTGATTATCATCAAGTCAACGTAGCTTGATGCATCGGAAACACTCACAACATCTCCGGACAGAAATCGGGATTTCCGAGTCGTCGTCCCATCTTGAGGAAGCCGAGTATGTTGATTGACTGTATGTTCTGGTAGGGAGTGAGTCCCCTTGTCATGATCTCCCACAAAACAACTCCATAGGCCCAGACGTCACCCGGCATCGTGAACTGCAATAATAGCCGTTGACAACTTTACCGGTTGTAGGCGACTACAACTCGAAATATCACACGTTTCCTCTGTTACCTGTTCGTGTTCCAACGCTTCGATGGCCATCCACCTCAGAGGAAGTTCCCTTCCTCGATGCAACGGTTCGTACTCTCCCATGTGCGACGCTTCTCTACACAGTCCGAAGTCGGCGATCTTGATGTTGAGCTTGGCATCGAGCCTATAGATAAACATGATACATATTTATCACTGTATCTGAAACAGATACCTCTCCAGGAACCCCCCCCCCCCCCCTACTCCCACTGTTCACTTCCGTAGCGTTAATCCCCTGCTACTTGCGCTTTGCACACTTATCCGCGCGAGAGAAAGCTGTCTATACTTTCAGGCTAAAAGCAGGATTATTTTGTTTGAACGCGTTGGTAGAGTTCATGCTACTTGCGCTTATCCGCACTTCCTGCAAAAAGCATCATTTATCCGTGATTACTTCTCCGTAAGCCACGAACACGATGGTGTATTTCGTGTATTTTCCCCATTCTTCCGGTTCTTAAGATAAACACCCGTTTCCTGTCTAGCGGCCGATATGCAGGAACATCTTTCTTACATGCAGTTCCTGGCCGCGAGATCTCTGTGTATGAAGTTGTTCTTGTGAAGGTACAACATTCCCTCAGCGATCTCTACCGCGAAGATAAGGAGATTTCGAAGCGTGGGCTTCTGGAATACTTAGAACTTGATCTAATAAGCCTAATACATGGATCGACGCTGCATCAGCTCACTATAAAACGCAAACACTGAGTCAGTGCTGGAGCGATTCAACACTTATTTAAGTAGTGAAGTTCCGCATTTAGGAGTGTTTTGAAGGTTTCGAAAACAGATGCAACATAACCTACATTCTTTTCGTTCCTGAGATACTTAGCGAGGTCTCCGTTCTCCATGAATTCGGTTACGATTATCGGAACATGATCCTCTGCGAAAGATATGCCGAGAAGATGCATGACCCGTTCATGTTTGAATTTATCCATCATCAGACCTGAAGGTTACAATTCTATATATTGTACCCTTGCAACAGTTGCTCTGAATCGTCAACAATCCGGCTGCTACAATCCGGCTAGAGTGCATTGTCGTACCTTCACTTAGGAATTCTCCGATGCTTCCGAGGTTTCCGGTGAGCGTCTTGCAGGCGACCGAATGTCTCTCACCGTCGTCATCTTCGTAGACTCCCTTGAAGACTACTCCGAAGTGTCCTGAACTCACCTTCATCCTCCCTCTGCTTCTCTACACCTGAATACCTTTGCCAATCTCTTTCTCCAGTATCAGTTGGTCGGAGGGGATCTTGAGTCGGTCGTCGATGCTCTTGAAGAGTCTCTCGTACTCAACGTACGCGAAAGGCGGCATCGTGGGGTTCGTGCTCAGATACGTATTCCTCACTGCAAGCCAGCGCCGGCATCATCATCTACTCGTTTGAACTCGTAGCTACGTTTCTTTCACTCCGAACTCGTGACCGGATACGCGTAACACTTTATTTTGTGACACTGGTCGGAGGGTTGGGGGGGGGGGGTTAGGGCTCTTCTCTTCTCCAGGAGTATAGAACATTAAACGGTAAGCAATATGAGTAACTGAGACTTATCCAATGAAGAGAAGAGTTACCTCTACAATAAAGCGAATGTGGTAGAGAAGGGTAGAATTACCTGCGTTTCGAGGGTGCGAGTTGAACGTATCAAAGGGAACACCCATGCTCCCATCTGACTTCTGGTTACGCATCTGAAATTCAGTACCGTGCACTGAAACCGGGGGCCAACCTTGCGTGTCAAGTCATATCTTCCTTTCTTACTCACTCCCAAGTATTTTCGAGCACCAAGAATGATCACAACCAGAACTCCGATGATCAGCAGGACGACAGCAACTCCGATGAGGACTTTGGTCGATCTGGAAGTAGGAGGAAAACTTCTTATGAGATGTCAGGGAAGGGAGACGAACTTGTTCATGGAACTGCTACTGTTCTTGTCGGTCTGAGACGAGGCGTCGACCATGGATCGAGTGGGTCGAACGAGGAAGTTCGGGAAGGACTCAAGTTGCCCTTGCAGCGTCACTCCACACGAAGCATCGAGGACAGTGGCCGATGGAAGAGTACATGACAGTCTGAACAGCATTCAAATAGTCTATATTGTGAGGGGATGACGTCACAGTGGTCTTACTTCTCGTCGACGTGGTTGCCGTGATCGATCTCGCAACTTTGATTGCAGACGCGCACTTTCGGGTGGTCCAAGTTGCGAAGGCCCTTACCTGTGAGCAGCCACTCGTTGAGCGTTGCCGGGTTCTGGTAGGCCTGAATTAAATTAAGATATTACTACTTACTCTACTGCCGCACTCACATGTTCTAGTACTGGCGGACACGTTTTGTACAACACCCTATCACAAGAAGTCTTGTCCTTGATTGCTATGCTTCGTCCTCCTCCGTTTCCGTTTGGACAATAAACACATTGAAGATGATCTTTAAATCCGCCATTCTTGAGATCTTCGCAGGTCGGAAACAGTCCAGGACAGGAGACTTTCAGCATCAGCACCTATAATTTTCTACCTCTTATTCTCCCTCACTTCTCCTAGTTCATTAATAGATCCAGTAACGGAAGACCCACAATATTCGGAGCGGATAAGTGCAAAACGTGTGTTTATGTGTGCATCGCATTAGCTTACGTCTCTCGCACTAATCGAGTCTTATCTAGGCTAAGGGATGATGCTTGAGCCTGTTCTTGCCTGGTTCTTCATCACGTAGAAGAAGGCACTGTCGTCGATAGAAGTGATGGGGAAGCGAGTGGAGGGCCAGATAGGATGGAGCATAGTCTGACTGACTGCCTGCAAGAGGAGAGAATGTTAGAGCTATTTAGGGTCGAGGGATGAGTCACTTTACAACTCTCCTCTAACGTGTACTGTTCCTCACTAACCGTGCTGTTATCTGCCTCTTTATGGAGATCTGCAGGTATTCTCAGTATGGCGTCATCCGTTGAAATGAACAGCGAGTCGGTCGATTCGTGAAGCATGATACTCTTGAAGCGACGACGTCCATTCAGAATCCTGTAGCCAACAATCATTTCCGTTAGCAAAGTGCCACACATACCTTGCGACAAGTTTCCCAATGATTGGCTTGTAGTTCTCTATCCAGCCATAGCGATAAGCTGTGGACGTGTATTTGTCGAGTTCACAGTTCGCAAACTTGGGCAGATCCATATTAGCCTAGAAAGACTATAATCCGGATTAGGCTATGCGACATACGGAAAAGCGAGAGCATGACAGCATGCGATTCCCGTCACCCATACGGGTGAAGATGTAGCAATGAGCGGGAACCTTCCCAAAGTCTGCGATGTACTCGCAATCCTGAAGAAGGCAAAAGTTGGCGAGAAAGTGGTAAGGGCTAGCTGACCGAGATGGCATCATTGTACGTCGTATTCTGACACAAGTCCCATGTGTAGTCGAATCGGAGGTTGAGTTCATTGACAGTGAAGGAGCAAACGACATCGTCAGCAGTGGACGCGAAGTGGATGAAGACCCTCTCACTCTCCTTGTCGTAGACGGCAGTCGCCACCTCCCGAAAGCTCAGATAGTCTGTAACTACCGTACTCTTCGCCATCCCTTCTCTCTCACCTATCATCGGACACATCACCGCTATGTCTATTCTTGATTCCAGACTCGGCGTTTTGTCGTCGTCGCATATTCGAACAACCTTAGCTCATTTGTTTATATAGTAAGCCTTATATGTATGACGAAATACCTTTGCAATGTATCTTGGGATTGCTTTGAGCTTCGCATTGACAAATGGTTCGTAGGGCTGATATGAAGAGGTGACGAAGTAGGTGTATCCTTTAGCATTGAATCCCGTTCCGACGAAGTGCTTAGAAAAGTAGGGGACATCCGTGGCAGTTTGAAGTGGGTATATGATATTATCATCCAATCTGAATAAATCTGTTCCTCTCTATTCTCGTATTACTTCATATTAGTCCCTCGTTTGTAAACTACTCGTGTTTCACCGAATCCCTCTAAGCAATGATCCTGTTCGTCGAGAAAGAGCTTATCAATTTTTCAGGCCTAATCCCTCTAGTAGGGTGCCTTTTTCGCCTCTTGTGCTGGATAAGGGAGGAGGGAACGTAGATTTGTTTGTGCATTCATGTATTACACTTGAATCCTTTCTACAAATTAGTCTTGGCTGAACTTTGAGCGCTGCTCCGAGCACGTGTCTTCTAGTGCTCACGAATTGTATGCATTACGTGAGCACAACACTAGTTGCTAAAGTCGCGACTACATTGGCCTACTCATTCGTGGACTAGAATTTGATATTGTAGTAATTCAAAAGTGACGTGTGACGTACAATGCATCGCTCTCTTCGTTGAAGGTGTAGAAGGAAGCTCGTTTACTCTGGAAGATGACCCTCAAGGCCAGTCTCCTCCTCGACATCTTCGTAGAGGCAGCCATCGTTATTTCTCCATCGTCCCTTCTCGATGATCGGACATCCAACTCGAGACAAGGCCACTTGGACGGCCCCTTCCGTTTACAGAAGCTGAAAAGAATCCCTGAGTGATAATCGCTTATGCGGAACGCATCCCTTACATTTCCTCTATCTCCTTTCGTCTACGATCGCCAATTTCCCCTAAGCAATGTTTACACACTCCGATCCCAGGTCTCGTCATCAATTTCTAATACGCTAAGAAAGTAAAAGTTGAAGGCGACTTTTCGCAAACGAAACATTACAGGCCAGGCGAAATGAGCGGTAAGGGACTCACAAACACTTGCTTATGTCGCAATATACGAAGGACTTGTCGTCAAGAAGACGAAATTCAAGGAACTTATCCACATTCGATACGAGCGGAAACTCTTCCATGAAACGACCTGAAGAGATACTGTAAGGGGATAACTTAATCTTGATATATCATAGGTCTGTATCTACGATCAATCGTTTAACGGCATAATATCATGCGATCGTTCGCTGTTTACCGGAGCTGCTAGACCGACTTAGCCCCTTGTACAGTGTTTGCGTGTTGTGATGGTCTCTTTACAGCCCAGATTCCGATGCTTACACGGCTTCGTGCCCGCGCCCACGGAATGCAGACTGACGGTGAACCGAGAGGCGACGGCGACTGTCTTCGAATACGACGTGATTCCGATGACCTTAATAACGCCATTCGGCTAATTGATTCCTCAAGTGGCTAAGATAGACGTGGTATACAAAGTCATCGAGACGCCTACACTCCCCGTCTATTATTAATACTACTAGGAAGGCGGCTTTTAATAGCAAGACGAGGCGTTACTCATAACGGCTTCTCTCATGCGACCTTTCACCACGATCACTTCCGCCAAGTTGTAACTGCAGAGCAATGACTCATTATGCCCGTTCGCCCTCCCTTCCCTCGCTCGTCCCCTTCCTTCGTTCAAGAAAGCCCCTCCGGGTAAACGTCAGTTGCTCATGCAGCCCGCCACAGCATATAACAGCATAGGCAGGGATGCATCTCCTCGGGAGAAGAGATGGATGTTTAGACTGCACTTGAGTGGATCGATAGCAGATGATGGTTCGCTCCACTCTCACTTTCTCTCTCTCAACCGAGTTTGAAGATTAAGTAAGTGTTCGGTCGACCGCTCGTTTATGCGTGGATAGAGCGCTGACTCTCGCTTCCATGCCGCTTCTGACTCTCTCCTCCCAGCCTCTTTTCTATTCCCTCCCCTCAAGCACCCTACTTCTCTGTCGGTGTCGTTGAGTTGTGTGCAGAGAATGGGGAGGTCGTCGACATCGGAAGAAGCTGAGGGAAGGGAAGCGGCAGCCAGCGACACCGCCACGAGAATCACACTCCACATCATCACCCCATCGACCACTCGGATCACCGTCCTGACAAGGAATGAGTTGAAGGGGAAAGGGGAAGGGCAAGAAGTAAGGGAAGACGAAGAAAAGAGAAGGGAACGAGAAGTGACAAGCCGACGAGAGGAACGGACGGCGGTTTCTCTTATATATAAAAGGGATGTCGGCGACAGAAAGGCATGCCGCTAATGGAATAGCAGCAAAATGAGAAATAATTCGAGCTTCCTATTAGGACAATGAGAAAGGATTACGGTGGGGAAGCGCCTCTCCAAGAGATTAGTCGGCCTGGCTTTGTAGATGAAAGAAGAGAAGGGAAAGAAAGAATGAACAATGATATCACTGCATCAGTGCACGACAGAAGAGACTGCAGCAATGTCTCAAGGGTTACAGGGGGCCAATTCAAAGAAAAGTTCCTGCTCAGAATAGAGTGAGGAGAATACAAGCGTTGAAGAAGAATCGAAGCGCGGACATGGATATAAACAAAGGGAAAGAGAAAGTCAAGCAGGGAAGGGGGGAAAGTAAAGGGAAGAAGAGTAAAGAGGCACATGATCAGTGCTGCGTCTCTTATCTATCGACTGTCACCACAAATGGAGAAAGCGGGGCTCAGAACGATAGAAGAAAAGGCGTGAAGAGACGACGAATGCACATCAACAAGACCGAGAAGAAAGAAAGAGGGAATTGGAGGGGAGAGGGCAATATCTGAGGAAAGAGACTGCGATGGAGGATAAATCACCCGAAGGAAGACGGCATGGAGAAGTGAGAGAGTGAAGTGAACGAGAGAGGAAAAGAGCTAGAGAGAGACGAGAGAAAGGGTGATCGTTCTGACCCAATCGATGTGAGACGTGTTTGAGCAGAGACGAAAGGGACACTAGAGAGAGCAGCTAGAGATAGAAGAATGGAGGAAGAGAGAGAGAGAGAGAGGGAGAGGGTAGAGAGAGTAAGGAGGTAGAGAGGTTAGGGGAAGGCCATGGATCAGAGCTGTTCGCTGGGAAGAGAGCGGGGACACAGGTATGACTCGGCTAACCCTTAGCGCTCTCCTCGCTCCCTTAGCTGTCTCTCTCTCTCTCTCAATCGAAGACTCGAAGCGTGGAACCAGAGAGTGTGTGTGTCTGTCTGTGTGTGTCCGTTTGTTTGTCGAGCACGGAGTGTTCCCTTGGGTGGTAGTAGTCCCTCATTCCCTCCCCCTCCTTTTTGTCCGTTTCTTCCCATCCTCTCTTTCCCGCTCATCATTTCATCACCGTGCAGGCGAAGTGAAGCTCTCTTAATCTCTCTGCTCTTTCGATACTATCGTTCGTTAATTAACGAAATACCTCATGCATTAAGCGAAGATTCACAAGATCCACATGTGTATACAAACGCTTCATGAGAATAGAAAGAAGGCGGGCACTTTACAGGGAAGATGTGTAGACATTTGACATACACGAAAGATACGAGGTTACTCGCTACGGCTACCGATTCGCAACTAGAAAACGTACTTACAACCCAACAATAACGAGAAAAACGGAAGGGCAATCACGAAGAGGAATAAATACCTAATACAACGGATATACGATATCGACATGAGGAATTGATACGAAAGAGATTTCAGCATCGAATCGAAAGATTTGAGAAAGCGGCGAAGAACAAGGGTAAGCATATGAGATCGTCTACAGTATGAGATACTTTGTAACGTCTTTACAAAAAAGAGGCGACGGTAGCGGTAATACTGAGAAGTGAAGATCGTGCAGTATTTGGTCTTTGTACTTAAGGAATGCGTTGAAAGGTCGTATGGAATGTGTTGACTAGAAGATGAGATCATCAAGATGCATAAGGAATTAGCGGAAAAGGCAAAGTGGGCGACTCATCAAACGAGCTAACTCGATCTTCCCATCTTCATCATTGTTCGCCCTTCGTCTTCATCGACAAATGTCGTCGTAATCGCCTCATCGGTCGCTGGTACACGTTCGAAACGAATGTCCGTAGTCGTGTCAACTCGAAAACGTGCTGAAAGCTCACCAATTATCCCTCTGTTTTCTATGGTCCCTCCAGTTTGTCTCCTTTTTCGGTCTGTAGTAGCATAGGCGCTTGTGTTGCAATAGACAACAGTTTCTTCTACCAAACTGAAAAACAGTGTACAGATTGGTTTGTGCTGCGGATCTTTCTTCCGGAGGGGAAACAAAGGTATAGAGAACAGGAAGAAGGATTGCCGCTTGATTGCGTATCGTCGTCCTATAGTCTCACCACTCGGTAGAACATGCAGAATGTCCGGTTCTCATCCTCGTTCTTCGGACACTGATACGTTCCATCGCACAATTGTGATTTTCGGAAGCACGAGAATTCTCCGTTCGAATCGGGCGATGGACACGTTATGAGATTCTGTGCGGAGCATCCTGAAAAAAAAAGAAGTGATAATCCTCCCTCCTGATGATATCACGTAATACCCCTACTTGACTCTTTCCACTTATCTCCTCCTCCCACCTAAATTCTTCAAAACAAAAGCTGTTAGCTTTCGCGAAACTAGCTACTCTCTACGCCTAGTTGGCAAACATGTTGAAGTGTGAAAGGATGTGCATATTAGCTGCGGCTTCGTTCAGAGAGATCCCCTTAACTGATTAGCGATCTTCCCACGGCAAAACGAGGCTTTCGAAGTGGCTAATCTACTGTTGAACCGTGCATAAGCCGTGTTGCATGTGTTTCCAACAGGGAAGAGCTTACGTGCAACTGCTGATGGAGGTACTGTAGCGGTGAAAGCCATGTGCATGAGCGGAGAATCGGTCTTCGGCGGGATGTAAACACTGTCAGGTGATTGCGGCTCGTACTGAAATCAAGGCATTTCTTGCACTTGTTTTCTCTGCATTACGGTAGTCTTGCAGTGAACACTGTATAATGAAGTATTCTCGAAATTTCCGTCGATCAAAGGCCATCCATTCTTTAGGGATTAGTTCTTTTTCACTATTATCATGAGTTCTTCCTTTCATTGTGCTGTTCATTGGTAAAGTACAGAAGTCAGGAGAATGGAAGGCGCATACAGTAACGAAGCTACATGATAACGCGTCATATGCTTCCGAACATTCCTTTACTCATTTGAATACTAGAAAGAAGAGGAGTGCTATTCGTAGTTGAGCCTTTAACCGACTAGATAAGGAGAGGGGTACACTGTGATTAGCACGCACTAGCACACGCGAGGGAGTGCAAAAGCTGTCGAGACTAGACGATTGAGCATGCGCATATATGAGTGCCGAACTTACTATGATCTTGTGTCCGGCGGAGACGGTGGTCGTCCAGGTGAGAAGGGCGAAGATATACGACGAGACCATCGAGGGGGAGGAGACTCGGGCAAAGTTTGCAACGGACGCCGCAACCTGCACACCTTATGTATGGGATATGGAAGAAGTCGAGGGGAGGCGGGGCCTTCCCTCTACTCGACTCAAACACGCCTCCGAGGGGAGGGACGCAGGATGAGATACACACTGGCTACTGAACATGTTGTAGGGGAGGCTAACGAGTCTTGTAGACGGACGGAAATGAAGAAGCAAAGGACTTCCTGCAGAGGGCGCACGTCCCCTCTACACGACATGACGACACTCTCATTTCTAGATTGCGAGTGGCTATTCTCTGCCATTGTCTCATCGGTCCCTCTCTATTCAGGAAGGAGTAGAAGTGAGCATCGGCTTGCTATCGGAAGATTGACAGACTCCACTTGCTCTTCACCCCTCTCCTCCACTAAAAAGCAGACAGAAAAAGGGCCGAGATCGATTGATAAGAGAGGGGAACGCAACATTTTATCAGTACGGAGAATGAGCCAACGGGAGGACAACGTCACCGTGGAAATGGTCAGCGAGAGCAAGATCCTGAAGACATCCACGACGACCCCATCAGTCATTCAGCCTACTTTTACCGTCATCGAGGGTAACTACTCCATTCATCTTCTTCTAACGTTTTCTTGAGATTCTCCTCGATTGAAGAGACCGGAGGAGTACACAAAGGAAGACTTGAGGATCTCGGCAGAGCACATCAGTGGCTTACTTGTGTCACTGAACAAGTCTGGCTTCGGACCGTACAAGAACGAGACCGATCTCTAGTAAGCGTTGTAGGTGTCTGGTTGTGATGAAATGCCTTCAGTGATCACTTCAAGAAGCATCCACTGCGAGAGGCCCTGTATGCAGTGTTGTGCGAGAAGAAGGAAGAGATCTGTATGTATTACCCCGCTTTGCCATCCTTGTCGTCCTCAGCGGGCATAGTCGAGGAGCGAGTGCAGTCCATGCAGAAGAAGGAGCAGCCGGGCAAGCTCGACACTATGCTGGTTCCTTTATCTTGTATCTCGCATTCTCCGAGTCAAAGTCCACTATAGTGAGGGAATGCGTATGTCAACTTATTCAGTACGAGTGTCTCATTGGTGCTGATATGGGCCCTCCCTCTCCGGAGCCCGGCCAATCTGCTCCTGTCTCAGAAGACAAGTACAAGGACCGTCTATCGACGATCAAGACCGAGCATAAGCGATTGAGGAAAGAGATCGATGATGTGAGTATCTAGTGGAATACAGGATGGAGGGGAAAGGTCGTTATGTACGGGGGACTCGAGTACCGCTACTTATAACCATTAACAGTCGCTACTTCATACACCCACTCTAGGAAAAAAACACGACGTTAGGCATGGAAAAGAGCACGCAAAAGGCGATGAAGAAGAGTCTTGAGATAGCTAGTTACTAGCAGGCTAATGGCTTGACGTCGAGGTGGATAACGAGAAAAGGTGAGCGACGCGTCGTGAATGCGCCTTTGCGCACGCCGGAATTCAAAGCAATTCACGCAAAATACTAATTAATAAGCAATCGGATGGGACAATGCATACATTGTGTACACATGACCGAAACCTTCTGCCATTCAGGTCTTCCTGCAGAATTCAGCTAGTCACACGCTTAACGCTTTTGTACACCATTGTACGCTCTTCCAGCAAATACAATGAATGCCGCATACTTGAAGCTGCAGACTTTTGTGCTAGATCAGGTTACCAGTCGAATCCGTTCTTGGGGCGAGAAAAATGCGAGAAGATGCGTCGTGGAGGCTGCAGATAATTGCAGATAAAGAAGAAGGCGGAGGAGGATCTGGATGAGGTAATCACACGGCAGATGGAGTATCGGCCGATATCGAAGCAGGTGAGAGGGAACGGAGACCTGTTAAGACAGAGCACATGGACCTTCCGTGCAGAGAAGCAATGGCAGAGTTCATTTAGGACCACGACCGTTTACTCGAGGTTCTGCATACGAGATGCGACTCCCTTGAGGATCACGTAAAGAAGAAGACCCTCTCTGACATCATGCTCATCAATAACAAATGTCTCGATGCTCGGTTGGCCTCTTTATCACATATACCTCCTACTATGCCTAACTCTTTTTTGTCTTATGCCGTAAAGGGACGAAGAATCTTGTGTATACCGTAGTCTTCCAATGAGAGGCGCTCGTGACGTCATAGATATCAGTGACTTGACAAGTGATAGAGGGAGAGCCTGACTATCTACCGCGAACATTGTATAGCCAGCGATGTCTTCCGTCTGAGGTGTACTGTTGATTTCGATGTATACAATAGCCGAATGCTGTCGTGAATGCAATCATACCAAAGGCTGTCCATTCTCTTCATCGTTACGCAATCGCAGCGCGTTTCCGTAGCGTAGCACCCTGAGATTCTTGGCATAAAATGAGGGAATCGCATCACATGCGACACAGCGGAAAGATAATAGGAGCCGACGTTAGTTACGGAGAGGGGAGACGATGCGTTAATGAACAACATTCCGTATTGAGGAGACGACGTAAGAACTTCGGGAAGGAGACGACGGAGGTCTTGATGAAGTTCTTCGAAGAACACATCGACCATCCGTATCCTGATGAACACGACAAACAACGATTAGCTGAGAAGTGTGGGATGACTGTGCAGCAAGTATGCCTCGTTTGTTTGTTGTTCACTTACTCTTCTTACCCACCTGACATTTAGCACCCGATCTACACGCCCACACAACCATACCATTTTCTCGCCCTTGCTTCCTCAGATTCTTTCTGTGTACTACAATTTTTTGCACTGAGCTAGTTTTCAGTGATTGCGGGGTGTAGCGAAAACAGGTGAAAAGCGGCAGGTTCCACAATAGTCAAGTGTCCTTTTGCGGGAGCACGAAAACGAAGTAGGAGAGAGACGATGTTTTCGTATATTGTGTAGGGGGGACAGGAAACAAATAGCCTTTTTGTGATGTAAGCATGGGTGGACGGCAAAATTAGCTACGGGAGGACAGCTGGTATTTACGCAGAGATGCATATCTTGAACAACACCTCAACGATTATTAGGGGTGAGCATGAAGATGGTAGAACCAAATGAGAGATAGAAATACGATACTCACAAGATTGCATAGATTATCCAGTGAGAGAAAAATATGCTCGTAGGTAGCAAATTGGTTCGGGAATCGGCGTATTCGGATGAAAAAGCAAGTGGCTCGGCCTCTTCAGCCGCCCCCCAAACGTCGACACGGTAAGTGTCGTCGGACACTTTTTCATGATCTTTCTCGACCGGTGACTAACATTTTTCCTGCAGTTGCTAACGAGCTATTAGCACATTGAGCATCTGTTGCAAATGTAGGATACCGCGAAATGCGCAATGTATGCTGAAGTTATAAATAGATGGAAGGTGAATGGGTGATTATTGGTCTGTAGAAGCGCAAGGTGAATCATGATGGTATGTGGATATACGAGATCTAAGGGGTGGAATTATTCAGTAATGATGGCCCCGCTGAGTGTGCATCACCACCATCAACACCAGCATAGCACAAGACGCAATCCTCTTCCTCCCGTTGGTGTCGTCGTACGCGCATCCTCAATTAACCACAGTGTACGACTTTTAATTCCCTCCTTTTTCGAATTTAATCGTAACTTTCTCTTTTACAAATGCTTCTGCAAAAGGTTGCAAATTACACGCTAGCACGCCTTACGTAATCGAGCTACTTACGATATTGAAAACAAAAATAGAGTTGGCATACAGCACACATACAGCACGACATGAACCCGGTCCCGTCGACCTCTCGTCAAGTAATCTCAACTCTCCGTGCTCCTCCTTCTCTTCTTTCAACCACGTCCGCAGAAGATCCGGAGCAGGTAATGACCAATAACCCGATGCTTATTTCCATCCGAAGATGTGATTCAATCATATGTGTTATATGATCTTCGAGCAAGCTGCAACGGATAAATCAGCAATATGTTATCTAACTAACATGATCCATTTAGATCTCTGCGCTGGTACGCTCTTCAATTGCCTTTACTCAATAATAAGAAGCTATCAATCATCTTATTATAATTTAAATTTAACATGTTGTGAACAACTAAAACTCAGCTCGAGCTTTTCAAGTTCGTTAATTTTTTTTTCTCTGTGCGAAAGACAAAGTCTGCTAGATGGTGTTGTATGAACTTCCCTGTATTAAAACATTTTTCTCCGGAATCGAACTACGATTGTCAACAGCTCACGATAACATGCATACATAACAAGACAACAATGTCGAGCATTCAGGAATTTCGTCCTTTGTGGAAAGTATACTCTATAGGACAAAAGTTTTGGTGAAGCCATTGTTCGTATTGCCATTCTTCTACGCTACATCTATTCATGTCTGTACATAATTTAACAATTTACTTCAAAAAGTGGGATGAACGGGATCAATTCGTCGCACTTCATTGTATCGAAGCTGTTCAGCCAAATCGAAAGCAATACGGATTATCTTTAATCAAGGTGCGGAAGTCCGCAAGATTAGCGTGCTTTTTCCTAATCTTGCACTAGGATCTCACATTTGACGTAATCAAATGAACCAAGAATCACATTACGAGATTAAACTAGAGGTGATAAGACACATGTCTGCCTATGTCCGTGTTACTTTCTCGCAAACTACATTCGCAAAGGAAACATTTAAGATCTTTTCCTGTGCAACATTTCCTATTCCTACAGAGACTCAGGACGTCATAAATATTTTAATATATAGCATTATGATGCATACAAATTCAGAAAAAAACATTAAAGAGTTTCAATTTTCTCAATGTTAAGATATCATGAATTTAATTGCACCGAAGATGTTCAGGCAAGACGAAAACAATCCGGATGATCAAGGTTTTAATAAGGTATCAAGGGAAGAAAGGGTAGTAAGGTATTCAGAAAAGTAAAATCTTTTTCCTCGCTGTCAATTCAAAAAAGATTTAATAGTTATTAATACCGGGGTAGGCATGAATGTTATTGAAGAAAATGCTTTTTGACTCAAAACTATAAACGTTGTTATTTTAAAGTGAGCGCTTTTTCAACACTGTTCTATTCAATATATTTTACGTATTATACTACAATGCAATTGTGTTGCGAAATCGGACTTGAATCAAGCGAAATAAAAAATAAGCAAAAGCAATAAGAAACAATTAGAGATTTAGTAATTTTTTGAAACTTATTTTGTTACTTTGACGCTGTTTCTGATCGCCGTTAATTTAATATCATTCAGTGATGAATATTTTTGAAAATTTAAAAGGCATGAAAATCTAAACGTAATAATATCAACTCCAACGAAAGTCAGTAATAATGTAAATATAGTTTTTTCATTGAGCTTCCTATTTTTTACAGTTTTACAGTTTTACACCGTTTATCTGGGTTAAGAGTGGAGAGGTATCCAAAGGAGGGAGTCTTGATAGATAGGAGAGGACTGGGTCTTCAGATCTTCGTCAAACACTCACTCAGCCCGCGGTGTCCATGATCTTGAGTATCCTTGATCTTGAGTATCTTGAGTGTATTGCAAGCCTTGTTGTAATTTGCATAAACCTAACGGATATTATGCATACGCTTACTCTTTATTAAATAAAATCGTGTTTTAGTTGCATTATCAACGTTTTTAATCGATATCGAGTGGGAGAAGTTAAGAGCACATTTGAAGCTGAGAAGGCGCTGGTATTTAAAATCTTCCTGAATCTTACGTTTCTCTACTCTTATCGTATAATGTAACCTTAATTAATATGTAGAGTTTAAATTAGAAAACTATATAATGCTACTACTGCACACATTCATTTATAATTTCAACATTATACACCATTATCATCAAATGTTTATATGAAACCTAAACTTGATGTACTTTTAAAGCTTTATATTCACCAAAGTTCCGATACAAGCACAAACACGTTGCCAGTAAACGTGGCGTAGGTAAACTTGGATGATGCTTATTAGCTCAACACACACAGAGAAATATGTATTATACATTCAATGTATAAGCGCGCTTTAACACATAAATGTATAGCGGGTTATACATTTCGGGGTATTGCTCTCGGCCGGGTACAGAGAGGGGGGCTATACATTAAATGTATAGCTTTTCTGGACCGTTGCCGTACCCTTCCCCTGCCCGTTGCCTCCATTATGGGTTGCTCTCTTCCC
>LS870658.1:32437-94140 GCA_900490955.1 Micoletzkya japonica | reverse complement strand
ATGCAACGACTTCACCTTGTCGAATCGAGGCGACGCCGGCTATCGACGGAGCCAATCTAGTTCGTTTGTCCTGATGACTATCGCCATTGTCCCCAATCGGGAGGAGCGGGAAAGAAGGGACGAGGATGAGGGGGGGGGGTAGTGAGTGGGGCAATAGTATCGGTAGGTGACTCCCGGGGGACGGATGAGTAGAGAAGGCTCAGCTGCACACAGCCACCCCACTCATTCCACCGTTCACAACAACTCGCTACATACTCTCCTCTTCCCTCTTGTACGACTACTAAGCCCTTATGAGTGACCATAAGCGATCATTCCCTCAAATAATGCCCTCTTCTGTGTTTGCGGAGGACGCTCGAAATGAGCGAGAGGAAGAGTGGAGAATGGAGAGGAGAGGGGGGAGAGGGGAGTGAGATGACGATCCTGTGAAGGGATGAAGAGCAGGACGAGGCGGTGTCGTGCCTCTTCCATGCCTTCTTCCCCTTTTGACTGCTTTCTTCCTCTTCGGAAGACGGCGGTCCGATAGCCGAATCGAGTTACGTGTCACTCCTCTTCATTAGCCCCTTCGTCCGTTGAGCATTACACGTCTTTTGCTCATCTCCTCCTCTTCGTCCCTCTTCATTTTCCCTTCCCCGATAGCTTCCATTTCTGAAGACAAATCACATCCGGAACCCTTTTCTCGTCTGTGTTCTTCATTACCGTCCCTCAAGATGGATAGACGTTCCACAAGAGGGATGTGTGGGTAGGAGATAGTCACTGAATTGCGACGGCTCAGTCCTTTCCTTGCCCTGATCCAATATTCTTTCATTAACAAAAGCCGTCCCTCTCCTTGGTTATGCCTTCTCTCTCCTCTGTGTGAATGTGTCTTAGTTGGCACTTCATCGAGTGGAAACACGCAATCTTTTGCATAGACAAGGGTCCGTGTCATTGAAAGAGAAAGGGAGGGTGTCCCCACTGGCAATTCTGTCCCTTTATTGCCACACCGCCAACATTCTTAGCCCGATGGCAGTGGCTGACGTAGTCTCTCTCGTGCATGCTACTCCTCGACTAGTTCCACTCCCTCCCCTACCTCCTCTTCCTCTTGCCTCGAGCGAGAGTCACTTCGCATTATGCCCAGTCCTCGTTCACTGGTCATCTCCCCTCTTCACGCGGATCACTCATCCGAACTGAGACACGCAGTCTTCATAATGGGAGGGGGTGCATAGGCAGTCCGTGGACCTTGCACTAATTAGCCTTCGTAGCCTTCTCGCTCTTCTGGATGCTCCTCCCTCCTCGTCCCTGCATATGCTCTCCTACCGCATTCCCCTCCTCCCGTTACTCTCTGGCCCCCTCTCCTTTCTTTCTGCCTTCCTCCTCCCTTTTCAAGCCGAATTCCGGAAACCCCGTTTCTTTTCACTTGCCATGGCATCGAAAGAGCGTTAATTTCGCTGTGCATCTTCTTCTTCCTTTCCTCCTCCTCCCCTCCCTCTCGAAGGACTCCCTCGGGAGTGTCGTTCCTCAGCAACTTTTGTCTCCTCATCCATCTCGCTCCTCTCATTCCCCGCCTCTTCCTTTCTGATTTCGTCGACCGACCCGTCGTCAGTCAATGAATGTGGGATGAAGTTGAGTGTCTCGTCAGTCGGAGTGCCTCTCCCTCCCCTCGGACGGAAGTCCGTCCTCCACCATGATTTGCCTCCGTTCCTCCTCTTCCACCTTCTCCTCGCCTCCCCTTCTCCGTCGCGCGGATTCAATTGACTTCTATCTGTGAGTACGCTCTCCTAAGGAGGAATCCGTCACCGGAAGACGTCGAGTGCAAGGGGAAATGAAATAAGAGCTGAGCTAAGCGAAACATATGTTTTGATTAGTCTGGAGATGGAGAGAGAAGCGGGAAAAGCGGAGAAGATTGAGGGAGAGGTAGCGAGTGAGTTGATTACAGCAAGATGGAGCAGCACTCACAGCCTTCGCCCGGATCGGCAAAGAGTTCTTCGAATGACTCGGGAGTAGACGAAGCAGCCAGGAAGGCCTCCGTCAGTCAGGTACCGTCTCCCCTTCTTTTTCCTCCTTTCCCAATGGCCTTTCTTGCTCGTAAAGAGGCTTCTCATAACCGTGCATAGGAGTGTCTTCGACCACAAGAACACACAGTGTCTTTCTCTCTATTCCTCTTTCTCTCCAGCCTAAACCCGTGGACAGACGTGCCTCTCGTCTCTCTTCCTCCGCTGTTTCTCCCGTCCTCGAACAACTCGAGCAACTCATCGTCAATGATGACTGGCTATCGAGAGACGAAGTCAACGGTATTCCGATGGCCAAGGGGACAAAGTAAGTATCCCCCTTAATTAAGCGCATTCGTGCTCTTTACGAGTGTGTCCTCTCAGGACTCGGGAGGGTTCTCGTCTATCGGATCTCGGAAGGACTCTCGTCACTTCGTCATCTCTCAAGGCCTACATCGACCTCCTCGGATCTCACCATCGACAGAGTATTGCCTCCTGGCTCTTCGGCAACACATCTGCCACCTTCTCGCAGCTCTTCCGTTATCCCGAAGCGCAGGTCAGCATATGCTAACCATGTTGTGTGCATTAACTAAACAAAGAGGCACCGGGAAGAGTAGTAGCCGAATGAAAAGGCCAATGCATATGAATGTGACATTGAATGCGAAATGACGAACACACGGCATATTTGGTTGTTGGAGTGAGAGGAGAGTGCCTACTCTTGCAGGTCTACTGCTCCGAGATAGAAAGCAGCCTCGCGAATTCGATTCGAAACGGAATCGGTGAGTGTGTAGTGGAGTGGAGTAAAACGAGAAGACATGAGAGGTGGACGAGGAAAGAGACAGCGACAAGTTGATTAGTGAAAGCAGAGACGAAAGGACCGAAGGTTGTGTTGTAGGACACGCCGTGAGACTCGCACTCAAGCAGGCATACGGAGGAGAGTACGCAGTGAAGGGATGGAGGGCTTTTGTGGAGCAGGTTAGGGGAAGGAGGATTAGTTATTGGGTAGGGATGGGAATAAGAGGCATTCTGGCACTGCAAAGAAGATGGGGCTATGAGAAGGAAGTAGAGAATGGAGGAAGGCATAATGAGAAAACAACTGGAAAGAAGGCTCGTGAGAGGAAGAAGGCTCTTTGAAGGGAGCTCCCGTTGTGTATGTCTCGCCTGCTCTACAACTCGACGTCGCCCCATTTCTTGCTTCTGAATTTGGTATCGCAGATGTCGTCGTTCTGCCTAAGCTCGAAGGAGATCTCAGCGAGATCGAGGGACGAATTGTAAGGGAAGGGGAGAAAGTCGGAAAGAATGGGTTGAACAGGATCACCATGCCTTCGAGAAGCAATTGGATGAGGACGTCGCCGCCAGTAAGAAACCTCTTCTGGTCCTTGGTGTTGTGGGATCCTCGATTCTCGGACAGAACGACATGATCTCCAAGTTGTTGGATATCCGTAAAAACAAGCACCGCTTCTGGCTCCACATTGTTGGACAAGTACGTAAGGATTGATTAGTAACTGATTATGAATCCGTTTTCCTACATCATTCTAACCTTACTTCAGGCCATTGCTGCGTTGACTCTTCGTGAGCCCACAGAGGTTCTCGTCCATGTCCTCTCTCAAGTCGATTCCATGACCCTTCCCCTTGCTCTCTGGCTCGGAATTCCGTCTGCTCCTGTTATTGTAAGTCAACATCCTCATCCGTAGACTTACTTCCCTTTTAGACTGTCCATCGTCCCGTAGAGGGATACAAACCTACATACCGAGCAAAGTTGGACACGCTTCCCTGGTGGGTTGCCAGTCAGTACCTCACTGCGAAGAAAATCACCGACCTTGTGGAAAACGCCTACTTCTTGGTAACGTGAATTGTAACGATCACACAAAATATTTCGTCTTCAGAGCAAGATCATGCTGAAGGGCCTCTCTGCGCTCGAACAGATGGACATTGTCGGTGTAGAGAACGCCGTGGATTTCGCCAACAAAGTCTTCAAGAACCACTACATCGCTCCTTCAGTACTCATCTTCAAGTACCGATACTCTCCTCTCAGAGACGCCGTTGCCGTGAGATTTTACTAAAGTTATCCTTAACAAGCGCATGGGTTAAAACAAATAAATTTGTATGTAATATGAAAGGTAAAATTACAGCTCCACAAGAAGCTCACATCCGTAGCAGAAGAAGAACAGAACAAGGATGAGATTGCATCTGTGCAGAAGAAGATTGACCAAGAACTGGAGTATGCCGAGAGTCTCAATTGTTGGGTATTTCGGTTGATTTATGCTCTCCTACTCCAGTCTTAAGCTCGGACAAGGTCTGCTGGGAGAGTGCCAGCCTCTAGGCATTCATATGATCGAGTTGGGAGGCCTTCATGGAACTGCCTTCCGTTTCTGTCCTCTCGAACATGCAGCAGGTAAACAGACGATCAGACTACGCTGTACTAAAACATGAAAAAAGACGATGTTTGTTCAGCCAACGTATCCAACATGGAGATGGTACAACGCCTTATCAAACAGCTGACGGAGGTCCTCTCGATCGTTGACTCCACAGTGGCAGCTAAACAACAATTTGCCGATCTGAAGGCCGAATTCCCTTCGCTCGCTCAGTTGCCCATCTCGAAATGGGCTGGAGTGGGAGCCATCTGGTGAGGAGCTAATGGAGGGCCTGTTGAGTACCTCGTTGCAGCTACATTCCGTCGATTGTAAAGGAGACGAATCCCGAGGAATGGAATGATACGCAGAAACAGCAAGTGTCCATGCTCAACATGGAACTCGTCCATGCCCTTCGATCAGTCGATTCCGCTTTCTCCTCGGGAGAATCGGCGCTGTAAGAGACGAATGGAAGGAAGATTAAGAGAGCTGTTAAGGTACGGCGTAAACTGCGTCAAATTCGGTATGCTCTCGGATGCCAAGGACTTGACAGATCTGATGTCGATGGTTGCCGATAAAGGAAAGGAAATCGAGAACAGTCAACAGGTAAAAATTTTCGGAAGAATAAACGTAATGGAATAATATACGCAAACCAATTATCATGTTTTTTTCAGTACTTGGACACGCTAGCTGAACAGATTCGTAAAGGAATAGAAGCAGCGAATCTTGAGTTGAAGAGTGAGAACGATGCCCGTCTACAACAGGAGGTAGGCGAATTGTTGTTTACCCTCAAATCGTGCCCTCAGGGTGTCATGCGACAACTTCCCCTCATGGGTTCCATTGTCAACTGGTTGTCGCCCCTCGAACACTCTAACATCAAGGGTCGCAGCTTTAACCTCAAAACAGGTACCAATAGCAGGAAGGTTCGAGTGTGTGAGGAATATGGTTTGAGGTGAGATCCAGTCGACCGATGTTCTGTACAAGCATAAGAAGGGAGACGCGGAGCAGAAGACACCCATGACTCCTATTGACACTCCACAGGTACTACAAAATATAAGTAAAAGTATTTGAGATCATGAAAGTGTAAAATCGAAACACGCAAAAAGCATTCAGGCTCCACATGACTTTGGGAAAGACAAGCAATCGAACGGTGTTGAACCGTCCAATCCCCCCATTCCCGAAGAGGCGACAGTAGCAGAGGAGGCGCAGGCCTGAGCCTGTCTCCTCAACCCTCGAATCGTGTCATCTAAACCGTGATAACGGCATGTATCCTTCTGTGATCACTCTTCTTCTCACCGGTGGTTTCCCCTTCTTTCTCTTATTTCATTATTCGTTCGCTTTGTGCAGAGCGCGCTGTTTTCTCACATTCCGCGAACACGCCTTCAGATCATTCTTGTGGTATTATTGGAGTCTATGTCTCGCCAATGCTTGTAATCAATTGCGGAACAATGTTATTTTCACTTTTCATAGACTCCTCGTGAATTGTTAATCATTTCAATATGCAGCCGGTTGAAGTCTTCCGTTGCCTAATTGCAAACAAGTATATGATAGAAGATGGATAGAGTAGCTAGAAGAAGAACTTACTACTTTTTAACATAGCTAACCTTTATGCAGCACCTTTGCTTTCTCCTTTCATTCTATGTGCAATCCGTTGTGAACTTTATCGAAAAGACTAATAACGTACGCAAACTTCAAAAATGGGAATAAATGTTTAATAATGATCCTTCATATGTAACTAACATGACCACGTAATCGAGAAAGGGACGGCTGACTTTCCCTTTTCTTCATTGTTCCTTTTCGCTGAACCATTCGAGGAAATCTCCAGAACGTAATACGATATGGAGGTGAGCAAGCCAATAACGTTATAGAATTGAGAAATCCATGAATATTGAAAAGGCAAGTCTTCGCATCCCAAATCTCGGAATCTGAAAACAAGTTTGTAGGCAAAAGCTACATCATACCGGAATTGACATTATTCCCGGCTATCAAGTAAACAATCTCTTTTACTATTGCGGGAAGTCCGAAACACGTCCATGGAATCGATATCTGAATTAGTGTTGCTCTTGTTACGAAATGTGAATAATCTTCACCTGCAGTCCGAGAGTTCGTAGAGCTTTCTGCTGATGTCTGAAATTGACACGTAATTTATGGTCGCAAAAAATTTTTCATAACACCTACATCTTTGCCTTTGGACTGAGAGTAACCATATGCCGTACATCCCAAAATATGCATCCGCCCAATAATAAAATGCAAATCAAGTCGATTGGAATGAAAACAGTTCCAGCTGAGGGTTGAAGTTGTGCAATTAAAGCGGGAAACGGATACCTGTGAAGTAAGCTATATTATGGCAAGTTTCGTCAATGTAGCCAGCACCCGTCCTATTGCGAAATGTTTTCAATGAATCGGGTAGGTTCTTGAAAGCTCATCTTTTGTATATTCCTAAAAGAACTGAATAAATTAGACAAACCTGTGCAGTAATTGAACACTCAAATGTACCACACGTTATAAAACCAGACATTGACAATGAATCTATTACCAACAGACAGAGTATAAAGCGATATTTCTGTTTAGTGAATTGCCTTCCGCACATTCGAGAGACAGTCTAAACCGTATTATTTGCTACTCAAAACACTTAAATTACCTTATATCGGAAGAGAGAGAAATACATAGACTTAATGATGGATAGGTAAACTGGTGACTGTCAGCAAGTTGGTGATGGAGTTTGACAAAACTCTCATATAAAGATAGGAAAAGTTTAACGGAAAACACCCGAGACATTGATATCCTTTATAGCCTCGAATTGGTGCAATCGTCCAAAGACTGAAGACTGCATCAGGAAGAGTGCATGAAAACTAGAAACATTTTGACCGGCCTCTCTTGTTACCTGTAGAAAGAGGACGTACGGTTTATATTCATCTGTCGAACGTGTGAAGAAAACAGCAAAGTAGGTCAATCCATTTACAGTTGTGAAAATTAATCCTTAAAAGTGATTAAAAGTTTTTTTAACTGAAGGCTACCTGTTATGATGTAATAAACGCTCATTGCACGTTCTACAGAGGGCTTAGTGGAACAACACTTGTAAGATTCATTATCAAGAAATTTGGCAAGACTCGTAATATTCCATAATTCTGAAATTTCAACAGGCATATATAACGGTAAACTGGTGACTGTCAGCATACGTAAAGTAAAGTTCCCTATTGCAGGTTCCAGGTAGAAAAAAGCCCTTCGAAGACATTTAACAGCAGGTGCAGTAGGAAAGCTGTTAAGCCACGCCTTCAGATTTATCATGGCATCATGCAGACAAAATGGATCAATGAAGTATTGAAATGTTGTGGACTATCGTTGTTTCGAAAAAAAGCAAACGTATTGTCACAAATCATCATTGTTGGTGAAATTCATAAATAATAATTTTAACGATATGAAATATCACACTATATTTAGAAAGACGTCACGAAACTCTTCTCTTTATACCGAAAAAGTAATTCTTTGCCTCATCAATTCACGAATTTACAGTTTTTTTACAGTTTTACACCGTTTATCTGGGCTAGCAGTGGAGGGGTTCCAAAGGAGGGAGTCTTGATAGATAGGAGAGGTCGGGGACTTCAAATCTTCGTCAAATACTCACTCAGCCCTCGGTGTCCATGATCTTGAGTATCCTCTTGATCCTGGTTTGGCGCTAGTTCGCCCGTGCGACAAGTCTTCAGGGGGAACGATTCATCCTTCTTGTCCGAGATTGAAAGGGGTGCGCTTGATTGAGAGAAAATAAAGAGAGCCGACCATCCTCGACGAGATCAGAGAGGAAGAGGACAGGAGGACAGAGAGGACAGAGAGGAAGAAGAGGAATTCAAGAATTTATCAATGGAAATATACCATGCGTTTTCTTCTAATACAAATACAATTCAATTCCTCTACAGAGACAGTTATTTTGGGTCTTGTTGCTGTAGTATAATACATATAACGCACTAATCACAATACAGGCATGAGATGTTTTTAGAATGGAAGTAACAATGTTCACAGAAACGATTGACACAGGGAAGATTTCAAGACAATATTATCAATTCATATAGATTTTTTCCTGATTAATGTGTTGAAACAAACGTTTGATGTTCTTTTAACTCAACGCAAAAGTTACCTGTACGCGGAACCTTGACACTGAGTTCTGGCCTTCAAGTTTATTGAGGTTTTTCATTTTCAATATTGTTCTTAGGATTTTCTTTAAGGTTAGTAGGTAGGTTGGAGAGCACATAAGTAGAATAATTGAGTTCAAAGCTCCATGAATGTTCACTAAGCAGATTGTTGAATCCCAGACATCTCAAAAAGTATCTTTTTAAATTATGTTATGACCTTACCAGAGGATGGTGTCCGCCCTAGTATGGCGATGATAAAAACTTTAATAGTTGCTGGTAGAACGTAACAAGCCCAGGGTAGAGAAATCTTGAAAGTTTTGACATGTGAACAATATGTATTTAATATTCGAGAAAAAACAATAATTCGAAAATACGATCTTACTTGCAGGATGAGAGTTCGCAAAGCTTTCTTTTGTAATCTGGAAAAGGCTTGGGATACAATTTTCATTTTTAAGCTGTTTTTCTTTTTTCAAAACATACATTTTCGCTTTAGCACTTAATGTTATAATATGTGTCAGATCCCAAAGCATCCTGCTGCCGGAAAATAGTATGAGCAGAAAATCGACAGCTACGAAGAGCACCGCGACTAAATATTATCTCTCAAATGTATTTGAATTTTTGAGGTTTACTGACTTTTACTTAGGATGATGCTAGACCACGAACAATCCAGAATTGCTGCCGATTGATGTAAAGCCGTCAAAGAAGTAGGAAGCGCCTGAAGACTTTCAAACATAGTTCATATAAAAAAAGAAATATTACCCTTCCATCACGTGCACACTCAGATATTGAAAAAGCAACAACAATTGTCATTGCTGCTTGGTGAATAACAATGAGTGTAATGAAAAAGTGAAATCTACCATTTGAGAATGTTCTACCGCTGATACGCGACACGGTCTGCGTGGAATTATACTTTGATATTACCAAGAGAACTCAGACCTTGTAACGAAAAAGAAGACAAAACAGAATGCTCGCTGCCATTAAAGAAATGGTTGCCCAGTATGCAGTCTTAAATCATTTTTCATCTTTGTTACAAAACACACATACAAATATGTAAGCTGCATTAAAGGGACAGTATCCGATACAGTATATTCCCTTATATCCTCGAATAGGAGCAACCATCCATATACTCAACAATGTATCAGGAAGAGTGCAAGAAAACTAAATTTTTAAATAATGAATGATCAGTTGATTTGTTACTTGTAGAAGTAAAACGTATTTCTTGTATTCGTCCGTGGCACGTGTAAGCAGGATGGCGAAAAAAGTAAATACATTAACGGTAGTAAACAGTACTCCTGAAAAAATGATATTCTAAGCAAGGCGAAATCAGTTACAAACCTGTAATCGCATAGTATATAGCCATCAGCTTTTCCGCATAAGGGCTCAAAGTAGTGAAGCCTTCTTCCATGCGAGATTTGTATTTTGACTATGATCCTTATGAGAAAGAAATGTTAAATATCAAAGTTAATTAAATTTAAGTTTACACCGAAACATTATTGTAGCTGAAGATACCGGGTGCGAATCGAAATACAACTTTGTAGCAATGTTTTCCAAACACAACTGTTATCAGTAAAGCAGATAAACCATATACGGACACGCATAGAACACAAGCCTTTCAATAAATACAAGAAAAGTCTAGGTTCTTTCTTTGTCCTATGTCAACCCCATTGTTTGATGTCATGTCAAGCACAATCGATAATCATGCTGAGAAAATCTATCAAGAAATGAAAAATTGTTTATGTTTGGATTACATATATGCATGAGTAAGTGAATATGGCCTTATTTTGCCCTAAATAATGAAAGTTCTTTGTTTATCGCAACGATTACTCCCTGAAGAAGATCTACAATAATAAGCACCAAGATTCACGGGTATGTATAGTACACTAGCCTTTCAATAAATGCAAGACAAGTCTAGGTTCTTTCTTTGTCCTTTGTCAACTCCCATTCTTTATGTCCTTTCAAGCATAATCGATAATCATGTAGAGAAAATTTGTCACGAAGGGAAATTTTTTTTGGATATATGCATGAGTAAGTAAGTATGACGTACATTGAATGTTCTTTGTTTATCGCAACGATTGTTCCGTGAATAAGATCTACAACAATAAGCAAGCATCGCCTATATAAAAGAATCGGTTACTTCTCCCTTTCACGAAGAGATGTTGCGCTTGATTCTGATATGTTTCTTCATTACACGTAAGTCTTAGAAGTATCTCCTTCTTTTAAATGTATCTCTTCTAGTGCATCTCGTACAGTCTTCCTGTCCTGGAGGGATAAAGGACTCAGAAGTCGAAGCAATTCTAAATGGGCACAATGTCCTCCGCAGCACCATCTCTTCCGGAAAATTCGTCGCTAAAGGAAAGAAGATGCCTGCTGCGAAGACTCCCCTCGTCAATCTCACGTGGGACTGTTCCATTGAGAAGAGTGCTCAGACAGCGGCGGATACGTGTGTCTTTGAGCATTCGACAAATAGGCTCAACTTGGGAGAGAATCTCTACGAAATCTACGAGACGGGAACGGCGAAGCTAAATTCCACAACCGGAGTGGGAAAGATGGGAACCGAGGCGTGGGCTAATGAGTTCCAAGTCTACGGATGGACTAGTGTCAATTTGACAAGCGAAGTTTTCGACACTGGAGTGGGACACGCAACCCAAATGGCGTGGGCAGACTCAACACAGATTGGATGTGGCATATCATTGTGCAATGATTACACAGTGATTATACTAAACTGTCAGTATAGAAATGCCGGCAATATAATCAATTACAATGTGTATGATCCGAAATGAAATTATGTGATTGAGCACGCGTAAAGATAAAGAATATTTTCATCTACAAATGGATCCATGATTGCGATCTAATATTACATTGAATCTAAAATTGCATTGTGTTGCAGATTCCCCCCTCTCTGCCTCTCTCTCCCTCTCCCTCCATCTCTCTGTATCTCTCTCTCTGTCTCTCTCCCTAACTGTTAGTCGCGTATGCACACACACATAGAAAATTTTAATTGAAACTTTGCGGTGCAGGTAAAGAAATGGAGAACCAATCAAAGTTCAATCAACGCTGAAACGTTATACGTTGTACGTTACGTCTAGTTTTATAACGTTGAAACGTTATAAAACTAGAGGTGATCACAGACGAATAATAACCAGAATGCGTTCTGAACTTCTTCTCATCATTTGCTGTTGCCGTTTCCGGACAGTGTGCTGCTTACGATCACTACTTGTAAGACTGTTTTACTACGATATGTGAAGGGTCATTAAGATGTCCCTACTACTCTCAAAACGGGCACTGTTCCATGTATCCCGCGGAGACCACGGCGATGTTCTGTCCGAATGCGTGTCGAGTTCCAATGTGCTTTGGCGGCGCTCCAGCTTCTCCGATGTACACTCCTCCTACTACTCAGCCAACTCCTTCAACCACAACCACGAGAGAAAAAACACACAGAGAAAAAAGTATAATACTTTGAAAGTATAACCCACTTTATACTTTGAAAGTATAGCTGGTTATACTTTTGAAAGTATAACTCGGCGGCCCTAATGGAGGACGAGTTATACTTTCAAGGTAAAGTGGTCAAATATACACTTTAAAGTATAATCCCCTGCGGTATCCCATTCGGGCTGCCTCCCGTCATACCCGGCTGGCCTCGGCCGCACTCCGAAATACCCTCCCCGAGATCGCTTGAGAAGCATCTCAAATACACAAAGGAACCCAACATCAACTATGCTGTACAACCCGCATCATACGGGTTGTGTGCGAAAACCAAATGGGTCTCTTTTGGCTTTAAACTACTTCCATTTGTTAGTATGCGAAAATTGCTTAATCGACTCGCTACAGCAACCCTATTCCGAGATTTATACTTTTGAGTATACCTGCGAGCGGCCAGGCCGCCGTCCGCGGCGTTATGCTTTCAAAGATATACTTTAACCAGGTATACTTTAATTTCCATTGCGCCAAAAAGTACACTTTCAAAGTATAGCCAGCTGTACTTTTTTCTCTGTTTGTGGAGACCAGAATCCTATATATGCATCAGTTTGGTACGTGCTATCAATTTTACTATACAGGTGTGCAAATTGGGCGATTAATAGCAGCATCAAGCTTTGCACCGATTCTAAAGCTAATGTGCAGTTGAAGTCCATGTGTGCGGGAACTTGCAGTTCTACTGCTTGGGTAAACTCAATTACATGAAAATTAAAAGTGCGCAGTGTTATATTTAAGAATACTAAAGGCAGCAACTGCGTCATCTACGGAGTGACCGGCGATGTAATTACAATGAAGCAGGCTTTAAGGGGCAAATGCTGAGACAATTGCAGCACCAGATGCGAACGAGAAGGTTATTTTTTAGAAAAAAGCTACCGCATTAAATTCCCGATATTCAGTGTTTGATTGCTATCTTTAAGCTTGTCTTCATGACAAGAAATGGATATATGTTGGTCAACATGTCTGCAAAGTAGGAACTTTCAGTGTTTTAAAAGTACTATTGCGTTTCCAGAATGATCACAGGCAACGCACGCTTCAAGATATGCCAACGACTCTAAAGAATCCTTATACATGCACAACAGTTTAACAATACAAGTTTCTCTGTTAAAGAGATCTCAAATAAAGCTTTTAAAAATGGAAATAGCAACTAACTACAAAAGAAGAGATTGCAGAATTGAGAAAACTAATTTCTTAAAGTTCTAAGCGAACAAATCAATCGTTAATATTATAAATTTATAAATATTAAATAGGACAAGGACAAAGCAGATTTGCCTCAATTTTCATTTCATCCTACTACATTTCCTGCTTTTTTTGTCAATATCTCTCTTCTTGCGCGATATCTCAAGCGGATCTTGACTGTAGTAAAGCTGTGATATGTATTTAGATACGCATGAGAATCTGTTATTAAAAGATCTGTACGGTAGCAATATTTTGTAGCGAGGCTCAAACCAACAATTTATTATGATGTATTAAAGCATTTCAGGGGAAGTTACTGATCTTTCAGATACCGAGTACTTATTAATGTTATTCCAAGAACAGGGGACGTGTGTTAGGAAAACATGAATGCTAATAAACTTTTAAAAAATTAAGTACAAGATTTTTTATTATTTTCTCTTATAAATTTTCAGTTCAAAAAACTCTCGAATCGGTCAAGATCCAGATTCCGCGTTATTTAACTAGAACAATTTAAAATGAGCGTCATTCGACTTGCAATGGAGTTTAGCATTCGTTTGCATAAAGCCCGGTGAGCAATCACAATATTTCATGTAGTATAAAAGCAGGATGATTTCCCAAACAACAGCCTCATTTTATTAAGATATACCTACTACGCTCAAAACGGATCATTTGCATATTTTACCCCGAGACCATGGCACTATCCTGTCCGAATGCGTGTCGAGTTCAAATGTTTCTTGGAGGTACAGCTCTCCCGTGTACACACACCCTACTACTCATCCTACTCCTGCAACCACTACCGCCCGAGGATATACAAGACCCACTCCGGCGTTTGGAGACCAGAATCATATGTACGTCTTAGTATTGTTTAATTTCTTCATAAATATTGGTATGTAGGTAATCGAGCTGGACCAGCTACCAATATCTTCTACTATGCGTAAATTCAAAGGCTGATGCTCAGATGAAAGCTGTGTGCTGGAACTTGTAGTTCAGCTGCCTGGGGAAGTCTCATTTAATGGTGAAGGACGATCACCTTTTAGGACTTACTTGGGAACAGATGTGGTTTTTACTCGATAGCGGCCGACGACAAATTTAAACTGGTACAACCCATTGGATCTTCCACCGTTAGGAGAAACTGTATGTCGTGGAATATTAAACTTATAATAAAGTGAACGACAGGGGAATATTCAGCATTTTTATTTCAGTTTTACGTATTCACAATTACAGGTGCCACCCTGGTCGACTCTTCCCGCCCCAGAAAGCAATTTGTAGTCCAACGCGCATTGTTTATTTATCAAAATGTACGATGCCTATCGAATTCTACGTGTCGAATAGGACGCTGCAGACGATTACCTTCGACTGGGAGGCCCCCGACAGCAATGCGAATCTCGGGGGCCTCCCAGTCGAGGGTGAGATTAAGATGAGGGACAACGGGGCGTGTCTTAGGAAAATATTAATGCTTTAAATTTTAAATATTTAGGAACATTAGGAACAAGGAAAGATTCTTTATTCTTTTCTCTTCTAAATTTTTAGTTCAAAAATTTTTTTTATTTTAATGCTTTCGAACTCTCAAATCGATCAACATCCAGATTCTGCATTATTTAAATGGAACTATTCAGCATGAGCTTCCTTCAGCATGCAATGGAGTTTAGCATTTGTTTGCATAAAGACCGGTATGCAATCATAATATTTCATGGAGCATATCGCGAGAGTGACAACTGCATAGGATGCAAGCCAACAATACTTTATGAAAAAACTCCAACTTAAATAGGAAAGAAATCGCACATGCAAGACAAAACATGCGAAAGGTCGAGAAGAGGAAACGAATGATTTCTCAACTAGATAGTTTCTTTCTTTTCTCCTGGTCTTTCCAGCACAGAGCATAAAACTAGGATGATTTCCCCCACAGCTGTCTCATTTTGTTAAAAGACTCCCCTACGATGCTCAAAACGGATATTGTGCATATTTTCCCCTGAGTTCTCTCGGTGGATGGCTGCGATACGAGAAGATAACGACCTGTTCCTATCCCAATGCACCCAACAAGCCCACGCCTTGAGATTGGAATAAATTTATTGATTGAGAGAGACCCCCGAGAGAGCGAATTTCCCCTGAGACTATGGCAAGATCCTGTCCGAGTACGTGTCGAGTTCAAATGTGCTTCGGCGGCGCTCCAGCTCCTCCCGTGTACACTCCTCCCACTACTCTGCCTACTCCTGCAACTACTACCACTCAAGGATATACAGGACCTACTTCGTATCCTGGAGATCAGAATCTCATGTACGGCTTTTATTTATTTTTTCATTGATATTAATATGCAGGTGAAGCCACGACAAACCACGCATTACACCGCAACCGTGTCTCACTTATGCCGCGTTCATTTCTTCCGCACCACCCTCATTTCTCGCTTCCGCCCTTTAAGTTCTAACCCCCCAGAGGGGGGGGGGTTAGATCTTTTTAATCATTCCACCAAATTTGTTTCACTAGTAAGTGTGTGAAATCAAAATCACAGAGAGCTACCTGACTTTAACGCAGTATTACTCTTCTCACTGACGTTGGTATCACTTGCACTCTCCAAACACTCTCTTCTCTCCTCTCACAAACTTATCTCGTACAGCTTAGCCCCGTATCGTGTCTCTTCCCTCCCCCAGTCTCTCGTCCTTGCTTGCCCTTCCCATCCGTGTCATTCCTATCCAGCTGGGTGTCTCCCCTCCTCTCCTCCCCGTCTTCCCTGTCCCTCTGACCCTCTCCTGCCCTCTTCTCGCCTTGTTCATATCACTTATCATTCAAGCCAATCTTCAAGATGGACACGGACATTGAGATGCGATCGAATAATAATGGTAAGCAGGACTGAGACTTATCTTACCGTCGTAGCAGTATTTACAGGGTTCCCGACGGAGAGAGATCCGATGCTTTCTAAGGTGAGGAGTCGTTCATGTATTCGTGCTCTTATCAGTTGACCACTTAGACCACCTTTCATCTTTCTGTTACCAATGTATTCTTATAGACATCCCCTCGATCTGCTCCCCTCGACAAGGGCAATATAGTCTACTTCGTTCTGCTTCTCAATGGAATCGGCGTGCTTCTTCCATGGAATATGTTCATTACCATCGCTCCACAGGTCAATCACTCCGTCATTTTTCACCTGCAATAAAAGCGACAGGAAGTGAATCAGACCATACGAAAAGGAATGTTACAGTACTACGTCGATTACTGGTTTACTCTCAACGGCACACAAACGGAGTATGCGAAAGACTTTATGAGTGCACTTGGCATCGCTTCACAACTTCCCAATCTCACTATCAACGTCGTGAACATCTTCCTCGTTATTGGGTGAGCGACGCGCAGCTGTCTTTAACAAGCTATTTGACGAGATTATTGGTCTAAGTGGTTGTCGACGAAAAACTGGAAAGAAGCGAAGAGATAGGTTGCGATGCGGAACAGCGATATACCGAGGTGCAAGAGTTGCAAGAAGAGAGAGTTCTCGTCAGGGGATCCCTGCTCCTTCGCATATTCGGACCACTTATTCTCAATTGCATCAATGTATTCATCGTCCTGCTCCTCATATTCCTGGTCAATCCCAATCATGACGGTAATAAAATATGGAAAGGTTTGCTTGATTCACCATATTTAGATATGGGGTGGTACTACGCCGTTACTCTCCTACTAGTAGCTATACTCAACGCTTCTAATGGATTGTATCAAAATTCAATCTTCGGTAGAAATGTTGTCTCATTTAGAAAATGCATTGGGCGAATTCAGGACTTGCCGCCGATTTTCCGAGAAACTACACTAACGCTATTGTACTAGGATCGAATCTATGCGGAATCTTCACAACCGTTCTGCATGTGATATGCACTCTGCGTTAGTTATTTCTCCATTTGTGAAGTGGATCTATCAATTACAGTTATTTCGGAGATTCGAACAATCGCTCTTATTTACTTTTCCATCTCGCTAGTCACTCTTGTCGCGTGTGGAATCACGTTACTTTTTGGCTCCAAAAAGGTGTGCAAACACAATGGTAAGATGCGTACTGAAAACATGTGGTTAAGGTGTTCTTCAATTATTATATAGAGATGGGAGTCCGAGCAAGGGAGATGGACAATACAGATAAACCCAGTCTCGCACAATACCTCGCATGCTTCAAAGATGTGAGAAATAGCACCTTGAAAACCAAGAATAGAATATTACAGTGTTGGGTGCAACTGTTCAATGTATTCTTCACATACTTCATCACCCTAACTATCTTTCCAGCCATCATGGCTAGTTCTCCTTTGTACCGAGAGGATGGCGAAATCTGGGATTTTTTCATTCCCGGTGTGTGATGCTTAGGGGGAGATCCTATGAATAGAATATTACCAAGAATAAACCAAGATTAACAACAGAGAACATCTACGTGACCGTCATGACGTTCTTCAATTTCAACTTTTTCGCGACTATTGGATCGTTCACAGCAGGATTAATTCAAATTGTAAATTCAATTTAATAGACATAACGTTCTTTAAATATATATTTCCAGCCATCCGAGAAGTACCTCGTCATTCCGGTTGTGTTCCGTGCTCTCTTCGTTCCCTTCTTCGTCTTATGTAACTACCGTCCCCTCGATAGGTACCGTATCCTCCCCTATTACCGTCTACAGAACCCCTCAGAACCCTTCCCGTCATCTTCACTTCTCCGTACCTCTTCTTCTTCGGTGGTTCCCTCATGTCCTTTACTCACGGGTACTTCTCCTCGCTGGGGATGATGTACGCTCCAAGGTAACGGGAAGGCTACAAATCACTTGTTGCAATGCGCCCTCCCTCAGGGTGGTCCCCCGGTCTCTCTCGAAGATCGCAGGCATGACAGCTGCGATGTGTTTGATCCTCGGTGAGTCATCTTACATAATCCGAGATCATCGTTTCCTACAGGGCTCTTCTCTGGGGTTTCGTTCACACTCGTAGTTGCGAGTCTCACTACGTTGTCATGAGCTTTCCCTCCTCCCTCCCTCCCTCCTCTTCCCCCTATCCCCTTCCTTCTATTCCCTTCATCATCTCCTCTCTACTTCCCTCAATCCCCCCTACCTCCCATTACGTTCGCATTACTACTACTCATCCCTGCTTCCTAGAAGCTGTAGTTCTCTAATGCATTGTAATCAAGTTCACTGTACTATTACCGTACTATAATTGTTTGCTTAGACTATCACTATATTTGTCCTTTATTTCTCATGGTGAGAAAATCGGGTTCCCGGTTAGCCTCGCGCCAAGCAATCTGAACGAGAAAGCATGAATTGAGCTACCATTGAGGAAGATTGTCGCACTCACTTTTATTTTCCTTCCGCTTATTGCGTTGCTGCTCACAGAGAAATCGAAAACTCGAAAACAAGACGGAAGAGCACGAAAGTGTTGAAACGCCCACAGCTACAATTATGCCATGCCTCTAGCCGATATCTTCCATGTCTTCGTGAGTGTTCGTAGTTGTCTCTGTTATTGTGTTCGTCCCCCATTGTTATCCTCTTCTGTCACAGTCCCTTTCCTCGTCCTCTACTCCTCTTCACAATTCTCTTCGAATCAATCATTCTTTCATTTCTTCTCCTCCTCTTCCAAGGCTTCTCTTTTCACAAATAAAATTCGCAATAAAGCTTATCGAGTTCCGCGAGCCGTCTTATCGAACATTCCTCACCCTCAATAATAATGAGTCATTTCAAGTCCAACCTTCGACTCGTTCATTTAATCAACGTGCTATTGGCCAAACTCATTACGGCTTCAAATATTGCAGAAAGTCATTAGATTCATGCGGACAAAATGCAATAGTATTTGCTGCTGATAAATACACTTCCACTCGCATATTTCCTCCATTGACAAAATTGATATGTAATAATAAATAATACTGTCAGTTCACAGGGATCGAGAATATCCCCCATAGTCACGTGAACAACTGTTCGTGTATAAACGAACCAGTTACAGTTGTCTCTCAATCTAATCGATCATTCATTCTCCTCGCCTTACTACTCTACTCTCCTTCTTTTCCTTTTTACTACATCGAGCACACTTATTTCTCAGGTGACTTGTTATCATTCAGTACAAACCCAAGCACGTCGAAACGTGTGAGTCTCAACCTTCGCTAACTGCCTGTTGGCTCGACGTCCCTCAACAACACGCCACTTTGCTCGCTTCCTTCTTTTTGCGTACAGGGTCCAACTCGAAAACAAGCGCCAAGCAGTTTCCCCTTTCTCCTCTTCATCCTCTTCTGCACATACAAGTTTTCAACAACCAAAGTCTTCGAACTACCTAACTACCGTACCCGTATCCACTATATCTTCATTGTCACGCGTTGTTTCGTCCCTCTACAACAGCCTGCATATTCCTTCCTTCATCTAAGCCTTCCCGCTTCGCATTCACGCCGTCAACAACTCACTCACTTCTTTCTCGAGCTATTCCTATTCTGTTACTTCCCCCCTCCGTTCGCTATATCGTTCTCTTCGTTTCCTTTGTGTAGGTCTCATTGCCTGCTTATCTCCCTTCAATATCCCGAATACAGTAGTCAGGGCATGCATATTCTTCGCTTCTCCCCGCCCCTCCGCAAAGCGTTGAGTGAGTGTGGTAGAGGTCTTCTCTTCTTATCCGCTCTTTCCCCCTCCCACCCACCCTCTATCATCTCACTCATCCTCACTTCTCTCCTTCATTCCTTCATTCCCTCTTCACACAGTGTCAATCCACTTTCGCTTCTTTCACTTTCCCGTTCCTTCTTCCTTTCACACACACTCATTTCCAGTCCGATTTGATTTAAAAGTCTTTATCGATCAATAACTGTAATTGGTCGCGTGAGCGCTAAGGTTAGCGGGGAGGAAAGATGTCTCTATCAGGTTGCGGCTGATAGGAAAGGGACTGTGTGATAGAGGGAAAGATAAGGAAGTGGGGTGAAGCGGCGAGGGAAGGAAGACGCGCGTGAGATCAGAGAGAGTAGACTAATGAAGAAGGTAACGAAGTGGGGAGGGGGAGCGGGAAAGGGGATAGGGTAGCGTGTAGGGGAGGGGAGAGGCTGTGCGAGACTACACAGCATTGGAACGAAGGAAGCGAACCTTCCCCTTTGGCCCCTCTCGTTGTGTTATTCATGAAGCAATATTGAACGGCCTCCTCTCCTCTACCCTCTCCCCTTTCCCTCTTCTCTTCTCTCGGGTTGCCACCTCTCCCTATCTCCACTATCTTCTCCTACGCTTATCTCTCAGCCATCTCCATTCCGAGTGCAACCTTCCCCTTGTCCCCTCTTCTCCTCTCTTCCACCTCACTCTACTCTACTCCACTCTCTCCCCTCCCCTGCTCCTCTTCACTCCCTCTGTTCCCCTTTCTTCTGTAATTCACCAAACGTCGCCCGTGCGCACCATATTCCCAACCATTGCCGCGTGTCGCATGTTTTTGTTGTGGTGACCTTCCCTTTGCCTTGTTTTTATGCTACAAGTGTTTCCGTTCATTTACTAGCCAACTTTCCTCTTTTTTACAGGGTTAGTTGTGTCACGTGATGTGGTAGTGGCCGTGGAAGCAATCATCCCGCAATGGACGGTAAGCGAGACAATGGCAAGATTTTCCTCGAGTAGACAGTATACACGCGCGACTGCTCGTATTACTGTTGTATTCGCACGGTAGCCTAGACATAGAAATACTGTAGTCACGTAGCAACTCTACTCTCGAGGAGTCAAAAGAAGGCGGTGGGAGTAAGTCCGTTCCCTCTTTCGGTTGTTAGTCCGCCTCGTGTCCTCGAACGCTCCTTTCCGTGTGTAAGGGAAGGGTTTAATATTGACTACTCGCAAGCGATACGCATCTTGCAGACGGGATGAAGGGCTACGACTTCGCGTATGGGCACACGGGACACAACGGCATGCAGCCCCCTCCCCAGCAGGGACTCCCCTCCCTCCAATTCGGAATGATGGAACAGCAACAACCTTCTACGTCGTCCATGGGATACATGTGAGTGGACTCCCCCTCGTCCCCCTCGTTAGAAGGCAAACAGTCGATCTGTCGTCCCCTCTTCCATTGATCCATCGTCTTTCGCTACACTCCCCCCTCGCGAGTGAACCGAGTGCGAGAAAGGCAGTCGCTGCCAGTTCTTACGCTGTTCGAAACACTGCCTGCGATTTGGTCGACCGCCAAAGAATAACATCCAGCCCACGCTAAATAACGAGAGGATTACGAGATTATGCGCGTGTTTTCCAATAAATTAGCTGCTGCATACGCATCAAGAAGCTCTTTTGCGCCTAATCCGGATAAACTATAGCCGTTGTTGTTTTTTGCGGCAGTACGCTCACTTAGCTGCTTATCGCACGTGTTTAGTTCGATGACGCCGGGAATGGAGCAACAGCCTAATCGACCACTCATGCAGCCCACTCCAAGCGGAATGAACCACGGACACGTCGTTCCCTCCCCCATTCCACACCAACAAGCCCCACATATGCAACATCTCAATGGACAATGTGAGTCAAGACTAATGGCACAACACAAAGAACGGAATGAAACGGAAAAGATCACGAGGAGGCAGACATACATAAGAAGGTGTTAGAGGGTTAGGAAGAAGTCTATGAGGCACATGAATGCATTTAATTATCCAGCGCCGCTCAATTATGACCAACTTATGTATGTCCCGTGGGAAAGGCTTGATTGGAATACGGCCGGCGTAGTAAGATCCCAGTGCAAAAGGATAATGCCTAGATTCCTATCACGTACGTAGCTTTGTGAATGTCACATAAGATCCCCTCATTAGTCTACCACGAGACAAAGACAAAGACGTGGCAACGAGGCACGAAAATAACGTATAGTATCGAGCGAAGTGGAATAAGAAGAAAGTTGTACTCGAGGATATCATTGGCGTCGTCAAAAAGCAAGAGTGGGAAGGACGAGTGCTTGGATACGAAGCCATAGATACGGGATTTGTATCGAGCGGTATGAGTCGAAGTGAGCACTCGCGACACGTGTTCCGTCCAGTCTCTCCCTCCACTCAGTCGATTACACTATCTACCCTTATCACAATTTTCCCCCTTGACGTCTGACATGTCCTCCGAAGAGGATATTACTCGTGCCGTCTACGAGCGGACATTATGCGAATTTCTCGCCTCGTCCAACATCGCGTCTCCCTTACAGCCTACAGTACCTCAGAGTGATCGGCCCCGACCATCCCCTTTGATCATTCGTCCAACACCCACCCTTCCACGACGAAGTATCTACTTCTTATCTCTCCAACTAACATTTTACAGCCCACAGCGCTATTTTACTAAGACGTTCTTCTAGCATCGTTCTTCTAGCTTCTAGCGTATAGTATAGTAAGAGAAAATGCAACGATTGTGTTGATGACGCTTGCTGGGTGTTTTCAGTTATGAGCGTGTCGAGTCAAGAGCAGATTCGTGGAATGGCAGCAGCTGCGGCCTCTATCGTGGGCCTCCAACCTCCGTCACAGACGTCGACGTCATCAGTCAAGCTCGATGGACTTCCACAAGGTCTGCCGATGAAATCTCTCTCACTCCTCTCTTTGTCCGGGACAAACTTTTTGATAAGACGTTATCACACGGAGAGAATGCCCAGACTGTCGGCCGAACCAGACAGGAAGAATAATGGAGTGGAAATTTTCGCGATTGAGGTGTGGTGCCGGCGGGAGGAATTCGTAAGCCGAAGTCGAACAAGGTGAAGATGGAGGAACCGTCGATGGACCGACGGCCGGATGTGACTGATACTGCGGGAAACATCATCGGTTTCCTCATGCTATACAATCTGGTCAGAACAAAGATCTGTGATGATATTATTGCGATTAGGAGAAAAGAAGAACTACGCAGGGATTTGCTATGAATGGCTTGTAGTACAAAGAGATACAGGGAATAGCTTACATGCGTCAATAGCTAATCCCAGAAGATTACTGTACTTCCGCTGAATATGCTTCTCGAAAGCAGTGTTTTGCTGGAATGGAGTGCTTCTATTCATTTTGTAGTTGGAGGAGCAAGATACAAAAGATATAGATCCGATTTATTACAATAACACTTCAGGATTCGGACGACGAGTTCTCCAGAAAGGCACTTGAGTCGCTTCACAAGAAGATTAAAGATCGTCCTCAAGAGCTGGAGACTCTCATAGGAGCTGTTGCCTCGAGAGGAGCTGAAGTCGGCGGATGTATTACAGTGCAGAAGACATTAGATGGCCGCCTGCAGGTATCCCATCCTCCATCATAGTCAGCCAATTCCTCTGCTATAGGTGGCCGGTCGCAAGGGCTTCCCTCATGTCATCTACGCCAAGATCTTCCGATGGCCGGATCTGCACAAGAACGAGCTGAAGCACAATTCCGTGTGCAAGTACGCCTTCGACTCGAAGCACGAGGCCCTCCAAGTAAGCGACTTCCCTCGGTGTCGTGAACTCCCCCTTAGCGTGCATAGAATGAATGTGGTCTGCAGCAGCAGGACAACAATGTCCAGGTGTGCGTCAATCCGTATCACTATGACCGGGTGACCGCACCTTCCATCTCCGTCTGCGATCTGGGCATAAAGATGAACAATGGACAGGAAGCTACGCGTTCTGCTCACCACAAGACAACGTGAGTGTTCCTCGCTCTTTGTCATGCTCCCCCTGTTTCTACAGAATCGATATGGTGGCCAACCCTTCCTACAACGCCGCGGGATCGTCTTCACTCGTGGACTCGAACGGAGTGTCTGGTTAGACCGTCGACTGTAGTGTGTATTGTGACTGTGGTGCGTGTGGAAGGAAGGAGGAACAGTATCTGGTCCCGCCGTCGTGTCCATTATCTCTCTTCTGCTTCGAGTGGATGGAGATGCACGCGTGCACGACAGTCTCTTTCTTTCTTTCTCAACATTTCGTTCCTTCGCTTTCTGCATCATGCATGACAATCTTGTAGACAAAACGTTTTCTTTTCGATGCTAACTGTAGTAGTTTTAAAGGGTGTATACTAGGCTTTTAGAAGAGGAGTAGGCGAGGTACAAAGTTCTAAGTTATTTTTTCCGTAGTTGTAGGGAGATAATTGTGTCTGTGCAGCTCTGACAGTCGGTGAGGATAAGGAGAAGACGGAGCCATCGAGGGAAGGAATGGAGGATACGGGAGGGGGAATGGACACTGCAACCCCTACGCAGACCACTCCTAATGAAGTACCCTTCGCCTCTCCTCCCATGTCGACAACCCCTCACCTAGCCCATCCACAGGCGTTAGAACAGGCTATGCATACCATGGGAGGCGTCAGAAGAGCCGCCATGCAAAATATGGCTCAACAAGTCGCAGTTCAGCCAACTGCGGTTGTGAGGATTGAACAGGGACAACACCTGAACGGACAAGCACTTCCCCAAGCTGGAGCTGTGACGAATGTTGTATCCTCAGCGCAGTACCATCAGTGGAGTCAGCACCCCTCTGTTCCTCATCACCCTCCGCATATCAGTCAACACGCCCCTTCCAACGTCCCCCTTCCTCCTCCCGCTCAACATGGACAGACGACTCACTACTACGTCAACCAGCAGTTCCAAGGCAACTTCCCCCCTCCCCAGTTCGCAAGTCAACCGCAGTACCTTCAGCAGCCGCAGTTCTATCCCAACCAAGTGCATCAACAGCAACAGGCCCACCCAGTTGCTCCTCATCCTCAAGCACATCATCAACAGTCGAGTGGCCCTCAACAGTCACAGACTACTCCTGCGAGACGGGAGACTCAGCGAGATGACTGCCTGCAGACTTCGTCGTCGAGTCAGACCTTGCCAGTCATTCAAGGTCTGGCCAAGCACAACTTCCCAGACCAGCGACAGCTGGCCCTTCAGCAGGAACAGCAACAGAGATTGCCCGTGCAGCCTCGCGACTTCGAGGGACAGAAGGGGGACGGTCAGCGGGCACGACGACACCGCCAACAATGTGTGTTATGGTTTTCTTCTTTCCTTCCTTTATTGCTATGCTAAACATTCCCCATGCATCCCGTAGCTCTCAGAAGTAGTGCTATATTCATATCTACCGGCTGCTGTGCGTCTATGCGTGTATGAAGTAGTATGCGTTCCTTTTTTTATTTTTTTAACTTTATTCTGTGAATAACAGCTGACTGTGAAGTCTGTCGAATGGACCGTAGCATGAGACGGTCCTAGTTGAGCCGAGTGTTTGTTACTCATCGCAGCAAACCTTTCCCTCCCACATTCCCCACCCCGTCCCTTCGCTTCCCCCTTTTGTTTTTTCTCAACGCTACACTCTTTTGAGCACGCTCTCTTCCCCTCTAGCGCGCAAACGATACGTACGTGTCCTCGACTGTTGTGTGTACTGTCTCGTATTCAGATGGAAGTGTCACCATCCCCACGACTCATCCTCCCCATCACTACGCGGCCTATTCTCGCCCCACTCCACAGTCTCAACAAGCACCTCAGCTTGTGCGTCAACTGGACAAGAAGGATGATCCCTATGGCTTCCGAGGAATGAAGGGACAGTTCGTGGAGAATGACTATACCGGGCGAATCAACATGCAAGCATTCTCACACCATGGGGCGAGCAAAGGTTAGGATATCACATGAGACACCTATACAGATTACCGTTTGCAGGCCGCGTTCAAGCGGAATTCCGTGGCTACGGAGTGCAAAGTAAGTCAGTCATAAGAAAATCGATAACTCTTTTGTTCAGATTTCCCACCGCCTGGTTCCAGCACCAACCCGATTCCTATCCACATGCAAACGGTAGTCACGCTGTACTGTGATAGTCCACAACCATTTCATTCATTTATCCACACTTCTATCTAAAACATATTAACCTTTTCATTCAGAGTGCCGTGTTCCCGGAGCCACAGAATCTGGAGGAGCTTCATCGAATCTCTGCGTATCGAGACCAGGAACGAGGAGTATTCTCTCAGTACACGGAAATACTCGGTCAACAGGTACTGTATCGGAGTCTCGAAGTATTCTAAGATGGGTTAAGGTACAAGCCGCCGAGGCCGCGCCAGTGCAGAACAACGCGGAAAATGCAAAGAAAGAATCTGAGAAGGTATGCATATAGTATGGTAATCAACAATCAGTCACCCTATTCAGAATCTCCTGGCGATGGCTCCTGGACAAGGAATGGAGGATGACGTCAACATCAATGGTACATATCGTTCTGTTACTTAGATAATGATAAGTTCAGCTCCTGCCACAAAGAGAAACACCTCTAACCCTGATAAACGCGATGAAGTGTCGTTCCACATCGTAAGTTGAAACCGCCTTGAGCGAGCAACGTGAAGTAAGACTGTATTATAAGCTGTATTTTCAGAACATCAAGAAAGAAATCAACGATGAAGTTCCGTTGAGTATCATATCGGAGAGTGTCAACGATGCTCTTGAAGTCATCAAGGAGCAGGCAGCAAGGGAATGTACGCCGAGACCGTATTACTTTAATACGGGTTTCGTTGCAGCCAAGTGCTACAAGTGCCAGCAACACCTTCACGGCAACTCCACATGCATGGGATGCAAAGCAGAAGAGGAAGGTATTACTCGTCGGACCATAGGAGGGTACATAGAGATGAAAGACCTCTTTTCAGCATCGCAAGCTGGACCCAGTCGCTTAGGAACTGCGGTAGGAGCTATCCAAGGATACTTAAAAGTATGTATTGGTATCTCCACACTCCAGAAGTATGCAACTTCAGGACTCGATGATGTATCAAACGAGCTTCGAGAAGCCTCCACGTGACCCTGCTAAGCCTACGCTTCTACCTATCATCTCCCCTGATCTCTCCTCTGAAGATGAAGGCAAATCGAAGAAGAAGAACAAGAAGGAAAAGGAGGGGGAGAAGAAGGAAGAAGATGAAGAGAAGCCGATGGAGGACGACTCGAAGGATAAGCCGTCGTCTTCTCAGCAGAATATGGACGATGGCATCATCTACCCGAAGATCACTCCTGACTCGGAAAGGGTTCCCCACAATTACCCCGTCGCCACCTCGCAACCCGACCCTTCGGCTGAACTCCGCTTCGCCGAGATGCCCCCTCCTCCCTTCCCTCTGCCTCCCGGAATGGACATCGAGACGTACAACAAGCTCACACCCGGCCCAGGCATTCTCGTCGATCCGATGGACAGGGGACCTCTACACGACACTTGTGGACCGAACGTCGCGGTTCGGGTAAGGAGAACCATCGTGTTGAGGCTATGCTTTGTAGTATATTGTGTTGTCGACTTGAATAAAGCGGGGGTCGAGGGGAGGAGCATTGAAGGATTCTCTTGCAGGATGACACCGACGAGACGGTCGATGAGATCTACCCGTACGGTCTCAATCCCGCACGCATTGCTGCAGGTAACAAGCGAACGTTCGCTGACGCTTTCGGCTATAATGTGCACCCTACGAACAATCCTGTGCATCATTCGACTACTTCCTTCTTCTCCACTCCGCCCAACCATTCGCCCCTCATTCCACCCATGTCTCAACTCTCTGTCTTACCCTCCTCTTTGTCAAATCCCTCAGTTCATAACCCCATCCACCAACTTCCCCAGCACCCTTTTTCAGCACTACATACCATAAACACTCCATCATTTCTCAATCCGTGTTGGAACGATTCTCTTTCCAATCAATCTTTATCCTCACACGATAGTTCCAATTCAATGTCCAATGCATCCCCTCGCCCTCCAGTTCAACTCCCTTCATTAATTCATCTATTCACAAATAGTCCGGGTGCACATCACTCAACACAATCTCTTCAACCCGTCTTACACTCATATCCATATGCTCAACAGTTTTCTAACCATATCTTTCCTCCACTACCACCGTTGAACCTCTTATATCCGGTGAACAAGACCGAGTGATTGATTACCTTCTATTTATCTCCTGCCATTTATCATCTATATCTAAGTCGTGCCGTTAACATTCTTCTCCCGATGAACACCGGTTCAACCCCACAACGTCATCCTCAATCATCATCCTGTGCAGGAATTCGCCCTTTCACTCACGGATCAACCATACATATAGGAACATTTAGCTAACTCTTCCCCCCCTCTTTTCCTTCGCCCATGACCCGTTGTTCAACTCTTCGTGAATAAAGCATGCCCGCATGATTTTATGTTGTCTGGTGATCTATACTGCTTAGTAAAGAGCATGGTAGAAGCAAGGGTTTAATTCAATGCATGCCTTGGTTGGGTGGAAGGGAAGAAAGAAATAAGCCTTTACAGGCCTTCCACCGGTGGGAAGCAAACCTTCTGAATATAAAAAGAAGCCGCTGATTACGTTGCCTGAGACGACTGAAGGATCCGATGTTCGTGTTGTCTTCAAGGGGGTTCAAGAGGGCAGAGAATAGTAATCCTTTATTGTTACGTTATCGAAAAGTTTGGTGTGGTCCTTGATTGAATAAGTAATCGATTGTCAAATTCATAATATACTAGACAAAGAGAAGTATGACGATGCTGTATGAGATAATGAATAATCCATTGCAGAGTGATCCATGTGAGGTTACCGCAGATGATATTCTCAAGGGCCGTGCAGTCATACAAGTGCCACAGCTTCCGGTGAGTATAATCAGGGATTACCAGCAACTCCCCAAATACCCCATTTTACGTAAGGCCGGTACACTGTCATACCGCTTTTACTCCTTCAGCATACATCTAGAAATTATCGAAAAACGTTATTATCGATTGGCATGCGCACGCTATGTTGTCGTCTCTCACACGCACTCCCCGTTTCACTCTCCCCTCGCATAGTCAGAGCGACACCCCTCCATCTCTCCCTGGGCCAGCGCTCTCCAAATATGCGCTGTCTCTCTCCTCTCTAACTACTCTCCCAAACGACTCCAGCCTACTAATCGCTTAGTTCCATCTATCCTTGCCAACGCATAACTAACCTGAACCCCATCAATACGTATGCATTTCAGAGAGGGAGGAATTGTTTCTGTGATTACAAAGAGGGTGAAGAACCGCCATGCAGAATTGGACACCACAAGCACTATCCCCCGGGTAAAAAACGAAATAAAGCCATCTCTATAATACATTTGCAGGAGCGTCCAAAGAAATGATTCAAGCGGCATTCGTGCTGTCCAAATATGCTATACGCGATGCAAATAAGCAAGGAAAAGGAGCACTTTGTGGGTGTTTTATGGCTCATTCCTTCTTGAACGTTGCTTGCAGATGAATGGGCGAGCCAGTTTACGTGTCCCGCTGTGAGCATGAGACGAATCGCCGACGACGAACCACCTCCAGTAGCACCACGTAATGGAATGAGTTGAGAAGATATGCAAGGACTCTTGCAGAACCACTCAACTATAATTGGTGTGCCGTCAACTACTACGAGTTTCGTCATCAAGTCGGACAGTTGAGACAGGTTCGAATGGCAAAATCAAGTGGACGTTCGATAGAACAATGCATTTTGAGGTGCATCTGGAAGAGTTCTTCGTGGACGGCGGTCTCGATGTGAATCATCCACAACGATACTGCGTTGGTGTATTCCCCAACCCGCTTCGATCCTATGCCACGGAGCATATCAGGTACAATGGAGAGTAACGGGCTGATGCACATCGGTTCTTGCAGAATGAGAGTAGGATCTGGAATAAGAATCTCGGTGAAGGAGAACGGAGATATGTGGTTGCGGTGCATGTCCCGTTTCCCCGTCTTCGTCAGCTCCGTGTATCTCGACGCTGCCTCAGGAAGGGTTGGCGGAGATGCTATTCATAAGATTTACCCCGGAGGATCGCTCAAGGTATACGTGCTTCACGAATTCTATAAAGATATTCTTCTTGAGGTCTTCGACCTGGAGCAGTGCAAGTTGCAAATCGATATGCTATTCAACTACCAGAAGAAGGCTTTTCGTGTACATTCTGTAAGTTTAGCGAATTGGGTTAAGCTATCTAGCTCTTGAGAATCGAGCAAAGCGGGCGACACTCCCAGCACCATTGAACACGTTCAACAGGAGGGAGATTAGAAGAGTGAGCCGAATTTTTCTCCTCAACACGATTCCTTCATTTCTTCAGATCTCGCGCATATCAACCGACGACATGCAGCGAATGTGTCTCATCAAGATAAGCTTCATAAAGGGCTGGGGCCCCGGGTACAGGAGAAAATCGATCCTCGAGTGCCCGGCTTGGGTGGAGGTCATCATAAACAGGTATTACACTCGACCACCAATACTCCTAGCGAGAAGTGTGAAACAAGGCGTGAAGTGAGTGAATGACTATAGAGCGACGGATTACATCGACAGTCTGCTGGTTCGCGATGAGCCGATTTACGTGATGAGTGACCACGATTCGGAATTCTATGACGACCTCCCTGCTTAACAGCTCACCTTACTCACCTAATCTTACTCATATCGCATCTACAGAACTAGCAAAGGATCCGCTTCTTCTTCATGCTTATTTGTTTCATGCTTCATACTCTTTTTCATTTCATAGTTGTCTTGCCATTGTTGTGTTCTCATATACCCTGGATTTGTTAGTCTTGTTCCCGTTGAGTCCCAACTACCTCTCCGTACCCGTTGTTCGCAGTCGATTCCTCACTCGATTCGTCATCCAGCTAATTGAGCCACGAGGCAGCTTCGTACTCTTCGACTGTCATACAGCCCTCTGTCCCCGTTCTATACTCGTCTCTGTGATAGTCCTTCTTCGCATAGATTCCAACCTTTGTGGTCCTCTTATACCAACCTCGTATCTCGTATAATTGATGAAACTCTCATATAATAATAACAAAACAATGTAAGCATTGATGATCTCCATAGCTAGGGCGGCTAGTGTTCGTAGCTTCTTCATAATATATCGGATTGGTTCTCTCCTCCTTTCTCTTAGTGGATAAAGTATATTGATTCGTCCAAGATGACCGTGGGAGATTTTTTTGCTCGTCACACGGTCATTATGTCACTGAAAATGGGTCATATATAATGTGGTTCGCTAAGAACGAACAGTATTCGCCTCATGTCCTACTTACCGCCCACCCTGCCCTTAGTCTTCGTAAGTGGGCTTATCGATGGGTTGGCGTAATGTCCTTTCAAAGCTCATCGCCCTTTTCACATTTGTGTTTATCCGAATCGGGTATGCATGGCAATGCTGGAAGCGGAAAATAAACTTCTCTCCGGATCTCAAGGGCAAAACGTTTGCTGTTACCGGCGCTACAGGAGGTATGATTTTTTCAGTCGTTGACAAATCGCATCTTAGGTATCGGGTACGAAGTTGCTAAAGCGCTATTCATCCGTAATGCAACAGTATACATTCTTGTTCGCAACGTAGAAGCGGGTCTCGAGGTGAGTCTTCTCCCTCTCAATGTCTACATGCCTAATGTCCCTCAGCTCAAACGTCGTTTTCGCACGCAATACCTCTCTTCTCTCGGAGAAATAGTTGTTGTTCCCTGTGACTTGTCTCGTCTCTTCACCGTTAGACAAGCCTCGGATGCCCTCCTCGCCTCAGCCTCTTCCCTCGATGGTCTCGTCTGCAATGCGGGAAAGGCGAGTCTATTGTGACTCCCTCGTATCTTATCTCCTTCATTGTAGGGAGCGGCCTCATCGAGACGAGTGACTGAAGACGGAATCGAAGAGATCATTCAGGTTCGATCGCGGAGTGTGGTGTGTGATAAGAGCAAGAGAGTTAAGACCAACTTTGTCGGTCACGCTCTGCTCATTAACCGATTGTCCAATCTACTAGGCAGCTCGAGTGGAACTGTTGTCAGTGTGAGCAGGTTTGAGTTAGTTAAGCATACTCCTTCAATGCCATACTGTAGCCTCGTCGCTTCGAAGAATCTTACGTTCGAACCGAGCGACTTGGAGTACACGAAAGGAAAATATAACGGATACAACGTAAGACAAAAAACCAGATGTATGCGGAAAACGTATATTACAGGCATACTGTAGATCGAAGTTCCTCGTCAATTTTTACACGAGACAGCTTGCACGACGCTATGGCGGTAAGTCTGATCACCGAAGATGAAGCCCATTAGTAGATATCAAATTCTTCGCCGTCAATCCCGGAATCGTGTACACTCCCATCGGAGACCAATTCGTCTGTTCATTGCTTCCCGCATTCCTCCACTCCATCGTCCTACCCATATCTCGCTTCGGATTCTGGCTTATTGCAAAGGTTAGATCCTACAGCTAGATAAACACGAAAAGAGCGACTTTTTGTACAGAACACGAGCCAGGCTGCGCAAACAATCTGGCCTCTTATCGTACACAAAGAGCTCCCGATTGAGTCGGGATCTTATATCAATGAGTTTTCCATTGTCAATGAGAAGGAGTTATCTGAGGTGAGAATACCATCTTTGCATCTTTTGAGCGAAAGATCAGGTTCATCGCCGTCGACTGATCTTCGCCATAACGGAATTGCTGAACAAACACAAATACCCTCCGATGGTCAGTCCAACGTAAGCGAAAGAAGGAAGGAAGGAACGGGGGAGGAGGAATCAAAGTGTTGAGGGAGGAACTGTCGAGGAGGGAAATGGAGCGAGTATCGGACAGAGAAGACGAGGAGGAACGAGAGGAGAGCACACACTCGGAGAGCACGCAGGTATAATCATGGCATGTGTTTGTCCCGTCTATCGAACTGTAATCCAGCAACCTCGCTCCAACAAGAAGCGACGTTCGATTCTCTGCTCGATAAGGGGATTCATTCGTGACCGTAGTGCCCGACGCGAGAAGTCGCCTTCCCTTGACGAGTAGCCTTCCTACGCTAATCGTGCCTATTCCGTTCCTGTCGATAAAGAACTGTGTGATATCAGGCCATTTAGCGGTACAAAGTGTGCCTTCGTTCACTCGCCAATACTTTTGCTGACCTTTCTCGTGTGCCTAGTCAGTCTCGGCGGTCATCCCCCCCCGTCCTTCCCCTCACTCAACCTGTGCTGGCGACTGATAAGAGGACACCGTCATAGCATGCCGCATTCCCGCTCATTTTCGCCATTCATTCCTCTTCTCCGTTGTGCATGTTATAATTGCTCGTATCCCTCCCTCTATGTATGCAATCCCCTTTCCTCGTTGTTCGATTGTCATTTCTCTTGCATTTCTAGATTCACTCCCTTTGCTCATTTTGCTCTTCTCGTTCCGCCAATAAACCAGTTTGAGTGATTCATTAAGATGACGGCATTGCTCGGTACATCGTATACGATCGAATTCATCCTTTCCAAGTGTTTCCCTGGAGTGAAGCCAGAAGATGTAGAGGTTGAGGTGAGTGGCCCAGTCACGTGTCTCGTACACTCTTCAGTTCTCCTTTTGCTTCACTGAGCCTGCCTAATGTATCCGCTTTGCGTTCGCAATGTCCACGAGTGGTACTCACCACAGAAGAGATGGAAGGCCGCTGCTTTAGGTCAAATCTTCATCGCAGATTCATGAACTGGAGAATGCCAAGAGCTTCTGGTCTCTCATAGCTCGAGTAAGTCTGAAATGGAAGAGAGAAGAGGACCGATGTCGCTATCCGTCTTCGATATTCATCAAGGTTCGTCAAGGTTATCCGTTGGGGGGTTACGTACCCGTACTCCGTTTCCTAGCACCAACTCATCCTCCCCCTCGGCCCTCTCCATTTGTTCAGATCCCGACGGTTTCTGCCAATCTCGGAGTTCTCGAAACGGAGGAGGCGAATACTGAAGAGGAACTGCAGAAAACACTCACACAACTGACATTGAAAGAGGAGAACTTCTACCGTGCCCTTAGAGTAATTGCATCTTAATTATGTCAAGGAAGAGTTATTTTAGAATAGGAAGATCCCGGGCTTTCCCATTCCGCACTATTATTACGGAGAAAAGATCGGGGAGGTGAGGTAAACATGAAATTTCGCATGAAAAGCCGCAATCAGGTCGAGGGAAGGCAAGGCTGCCTAATATTGGAGGATCTCTCGGCTCAAGTGACTTCATGCCAGTACATACCCGGCTTCTCTCTGCATCAAGTATCATTAAATAAAGTAGCAGAAAACAAGGTTCTCACAGGTGGAAGCCCTAGTGGACAGTCTCGCCCACTTCCATGCGTATCTCTTCGAGGATGGAAAAGACTTGTGCGAGGATTTCGACATTCCCGATTTCACAGATGATCAGTTTCAGGCAGAACTCGTGAGTCCCATTGTCTTTTTTCCTAATGCACCCTCCTCGTTTGATTGTCTTTTTCATAGTCGCATTGTTATGTATAGTGACTTAGGCAAATGAGCACCCAACGTGTCGCATTAGTATCCGTTCTACTTTGCATCCTCTGTCCTTCAGTATGTCGAGGCGCTAAAGATGGAGAAGTGGAGACCAGAATGGTTCAAGGGAAGGGTACAGAAGCTGAAGCAGAATTACTCGTTGGACTATGCTCTCAAAGCGACGAATAGCTACAAGGAGCTGGGTAGTTCAACGAAAATAGAGTTTGGAGAAGCGGAGACAATTTAGGGATTTCACCTGTTGTCGTGCACTTTGATATGAATACAAGCAACGTTCTCTGGTACAAAGACGCTGCCCCTGAGAACCCCAAGGTTAGCAATTGCTAATGCGAGAACAATACGCGAGATTATCGGTGTACTCTCTCTCCTACAATTACACCCTCATTGAACCTTTACAAATGCCATTTCTCATAGATCGCTGCTGTCATCGACTTCCAACTCCTGCACACAGGCTCATTGTGTGAAGATCTCGTGCGTATACTACAACTGGGAATCAGTGCTGAGATGCGACAGTGAGTCTCCTAGATAGATCTCCCCGCAGCTAACCAGTAATTCGCGATCTTTCGCCACCCGTCCATTCTTAGTATCCGATAAGCGGCACCTTTGCAAGTCATGTGTTTATGTGCCCTATTCCCAAAAGTCAGACGGAAGTTTCGCCTCTCTCTCTGCTAACCACTCGTTGGTGGCATACAGAAAGGGTAGACTACCCGCGAATTACGGGAGGCATCTCGAAAATTACCGAGGGCTAAGAAAGGAAAGAAGACATTTACAGAAAGAACGAGGACAGACTGCTGGTACGGTACCACACGAAGTTGAGCGAACTCCTGGAGGGAAAGGGGACGACCGTCTCTCTCGAACAGGTATACACAGAATGAGCTGAAGGGAGGAGGGAGAATCGATCGGGAAAAAGGGCATCGAAAGGGAAGACGAAGAGGAGAATGGAAGTGGATAGAGAGAGAGTGTAGAATGAGTGTAGCGAGGAGGGTCGAGGGAAGGGCTATAGTGTTAGTGTGCTTTGTGCTCTGTCCGCCTGCCATCCCCCTGACCCCTCCTCATTAAGGTCCGTGCCTCGTACGCCCGCGTCTTTCCCTACATCGCCTGCTTTTCCTTCTTCGCTGTTTCGTGCTACTATTCGATGTATGAGGAGCACGAGGAGGACGAGAGGTTGAGGGAGGAGAAAAGGAGTGAACTGTTGACGAGAGCGAGGGGAATCCTGGACGACATCGACCGCCTGAACTCCTCGAACTAATCCATCTACCGATCGTTCCCTCTCTATCGCCCACTGCTCCCCCCTCCCTTCTATGTCCTCTTCTTTCCCTTCTCCCTTCCCCAATCTCCCCCGTGCATTCCCCGTCTCGCACAAGGAGAGAGACTCTCCTCTCTCCCACTCCCTCCCTCGTTCCTCTCCACTCTCTCTCTCTCTTACTTTCCCTCTCTCCCTTTCCCTCATCCCCACTCACTCCCTTTCTCGTCCCATCTCATAGGCTAAACCCATGGGTCAGGTCATCTCAAGGCTTGTACACTTTGAGCTTCTCTTTCAATTCACTTGTTCTTCATTCGCTTATTAAGTACATAATTAATGCGATTAAAATGTTGCTCTTCACTAGCTAACTTCTCTCAAGTAGTTGGTCTTTCGATCTTCCTAGTACATATCGACTATAGTCTCGTCTCGTCCCCTCTCAGAATACCCTCTCGTGTGCCTCTTCTCTCTTCGTCAACTCGCAATGCAATATGTGTTCACCTCTCTCTCCTTCGATAAACCGTGCAATTCCAAGTGATTTCCGTGTGAAACGTGTGTGAAGTAAGCATCTGTTACCTCTCTCCCTCGGTCGATTCCTTCTCAACTCGGAATGTTGTGTCTCTAGAGTATCTTTCAACACGAAAACCCTTCCGTCAGCAAACATTTTCATCGTACTTTGTTTGCGAAATGACTTCACCTTATATTGTAGGTACGAAAAAGAAAGAATGACAAAATGACGGTCAAATGCCTAATTTGTACTCATTGTACTCTGCCTTTCTCTGCTACGCCTTGCTCGCAGAGCTTCCACGACACTTGAGAGATTTGTACTCAAGACGGAGAGTCTCTACTCACTTACCCACCCCCGATACTAGATTCTCTCTAGTCCTTACTTACTATCACTCCCACTCCTCCTAACTATATCCCCGTGCAGTCTACCGTGATATGTGTTGCGTATCTCCATCCTTATCATGTCTCTAGTTTACGGTCGTGCTTTTACTCGTTTCCCTTTCCTTTTCCTTCCTGGTTCGCGCGTTATCATTGGATTAGCATGAAAGTCAAAAGCTTGATTATCAGTGACCAGCCTGTCCTCCCCATCAATCAGCCCCTCTACTTCCGCGTCGAGATATGCCCGAGAAGGCCTAGCAGTACAAAGAGAGAGTCACCTTCACTCGACACTCCTCCATTTCATTGGGTACGTGTCATCCCCCTTTCTATTCACAGAAGGACTTGAATAACATCACTCATATTGCCTCCCCCCGCTGGGCACAAGAATGTAGTTCGCTTCTTGCCCATCTCTTCATGTTGCATAGAAAAGAGAGCGGACTGACACGTGTGTAGGCTACTCAGTGAAGAGATGAAGAGATGGAGAGAGGGAATGGAAGGAGTACTGGGAGCGTATGGGCAAGGGAGTGGCTGTGCAATGTGTCGTGAACTCCGAACCCGTCCCCTCCTGCCCCCTTCATGTTCCCTTCTCTTTCTGTCTTCATCTCTCTCCGTTCCTTACTCATCTTTTTGCGCTATGAATACAGCTCACGGCCAAGTCTAAGAAGGAGGGGAAAGGGTGTGTAGTATGAACCTCAACTCCTCCTCCTCCTCCCCCTCCTCCTCAATCCTACCCTTATTCATTCCTATCTCGCTCTCATCTCTATTCCAAGTGTTCCTGCAATAGTGTTCCCTTTTATTATACTATTATTTGCTACTTGATTAGTGCATTATGATCTCACAATTAATGCGGTTACTAATTGTGAACAGAACGTCATCCAATGTCTATTATCCGCAGATGGAAACGTCAACGTCGTCTAGCATACAATGCCTGGGAACGATAACCGAACTCAACGGTTACAAACTCGAGTACCTCATAGAGCAGTCATTTGGAGAGGTAATTCGTCACCACTTCAAATCCCTCGTGATCTTTTGATCCTCTTGAGAGATCGCAGCTCGAGATAACTGAAGTCTAAAGTCCCTTTAAGGAGGTCTTTTCTCGTCTCCGTTATACATGGACGGAAGAGTTGGCTGCCCGACGGACTCTCTTCTTTGCCTACTACCGTATCTTCATGGTCGCAGAGACTCCAGAGGGCAACATTTCGCTCACGATGATAGCTAAGGTGGGACTGCTTAAGAAGCGTACTCTCCACCCCTGTGCAGCCGCTCAGTGTCACTTCGCTCTAGTTTAACGTCCCTTTCCTTAGATCAAGCGCACTTTTCGTGTAAGCGATAGAGCGAGTGAGAGGCAAATATCCAATTCATCTCCAGCTTCGATAGTTCAATTCGCTTTCAATGCTAGCATAACTAGCGCAGAAGAAAGTATATGCTAGCAAAATGAAAGTCATGAGACCGCGTAAGGTTAAAAGTAGGTGAGTTGCAAGACACGTAAGTGGAACCTGCAGCTGTTTCTGCAAGTGAGATGCGGCTTGGTTTTTTAACCTATTTGAGATGATTGAGCGAAGAGGCGAACAGTCGGTCCAGTTCGCATCAAACTAGAGATATAGTCAGTGAATAAGCCGGTGAATTGAATCACTTTGGACGCGAGGGTAGGGAAGGGTTCGGGCTATAAAGAAAGGAAGAACGGGACAGAAAGGGAGAGAGAGCGAGTCGGAGTAATGTACATAGAGGAAGTGAGTTCAGTGTCCACTGTCACATGAAGACTTGCCGAAGGTCGAAGCTGAAGCAGTCAATTCACGATGTGATCGAATGTTCGATAGGGAATGTCTCTTCTATGAGATGCAGGTCGCACAAGCACTTAATCTCCACCAACCGAATTCCAAGGTTCGACCCTTTCTCAATTGTCCTCGAGGAATACCGTACTCTCTGCAGATACAAATGGCATCGTACTTGTTTGTAAAACGACGTGACTTGTCAAAGGGCGAAAAGGGAGTGATTACGGTAGAGGACACGCTCATAAGGAGAGACTACGAGGAAGCAGAGAATCCGAGTCTCGTGAAGGACAGACCTCGCTTTCCGAAGTACAGCAGTGATGAGGTGAACAACTCATTAAGGGGAAGGGGAGGAAAGGGGTGGAGGATGTCTCTCTGAGGGTAGCTTCGTCAAGTACGTGGGCATTGTAACTTAACACGCCGAGTGTCCCTTGATGTATGAAACAGTAGGGAGAAAAGTGAAAGTGGTCGATCTTTAGCTGCTCCTCTTCGTCAAGGCTCTCGCACAGTTTCATTGTACGCAGTGGCTACAAGACAGTGAAGTCCGCTCCTATGAGAAGCTTTTCGATCACACAGTATTCGGCTCGCAGGAGGTTCAGATGGAACAGGTATAGTATTGTATTATGGATTGACATAGTCTCGAAAAGTCCAAGTGACGTGATGCTCAAATGACTACTTGCTGCCCCCAACCGGTGGTTATGGCTGCCCTAGAGTGCCGGTAATGATGCGATGCTCCTCTGCAGTTATCCGTCTTCAAGCGCCTGTACAAGGGAGAGGAAGTGCCGTGGGCGATACAGAACAGAAAGGATATACTTAGCAACTTCTACTCGGAATCCTTTGCTCGTTCCTCTACACAGAGCCACGTCTTGTTGCGTACGTACTATTCACTCTAATTCTTAGCGGATGGGAACATTGAACCTTCACGTGCAGGCGTTCCGGGAGTTCTGGTCTTAATGAACTTTTCGTCCCCTGACGTCTTCATCGACGAAAACGAGATAGTCCGAGTAAGCCCTCCTAACTCTGCTCTCCTAATATCACTCATTTCTCCCTTCAGCTTCCCTCGGCCGTTGATATGCATAACGCACATTGGGGAAATCCCCTCGAGGAATTGTGCTATCTCATACAACTACACATGAGTCCCGAGGTACATTATTTACACGCAATTCGTAGTTATGAGTTCATGAGTGCGAAGAGCAATTGCTTTCCACGAGAAACATGGTGCATAATTAACTGTGACAGGAACGAAGAAAGAGATCCTCTGAACTGATCGGTGCTTATTGTGAAGAAGTGTGCAGGTGTCTCGGTCCAAACCACGACTACTTCCCCCTTTTCGTGAGTGCGCAATCCTCGTCCATTGATAGTGTTTGTTCTGCAGAATCGGTACTACGGCTACGTCTTCAAGGCGTATCAAAGGATATTCCCATTCTGCCTCAACTATAACCTATTTGGACTCATCATTCAACTCGAGCTTGTTAAGGATGTAAGGAAGCTTGCTCTTAAAGGGGATTTCCGCAGCATATTAATTATACCTTTAGACCTACTCAGACTTGCCTGAAGGAGAAAGAAAGAAGAAGGAACAAGAATTACGGGAACATGTAAGCATAATTTATTAAGCGCAGATAGGATGAATCTACTTGCAGATCGAAGGTTTGATAGAGGACAGCGTTAGTCATCAGGGTTGTTGGGAGCATGTTTATAGGGAGATTAGAGAGAGGAGTAATCGACAAGAAAAGGTTGGAAAGTTTCTCCTTTATGCAAAGCTATCGATCACATTATTCAGGAAGTAGTACAGAGCCTACCCCGCCATCCCTTCCACTCTATTACTCCCATTACCGGCTCTACAAAGCTTCCTGTTCAATGATCCACTTCCCCGTCCCGATCAAAGTGTACACATTTCTTTAATCGCACAATCATCGTGCAATAGTTATTGCCTGTTCTTCATCCGAGTGTATCCTGTTAGCCTTTCGTCAGGGTTAGAGCTTTGCCAGACTTGTGCGTGTTCTTACTGTTGTATTATTATGCATCACGGCCATTTCCACCTCAACGACTCTTGCAACATTTCCTCATTCCCTTTCCCTCCCCTTCGCAAAGATGCTTCGTTCGTTCGTTCTAGTGCTTCACTCCTCTTCGAAACCTCTTACTGATTCGATTCTCTTTCCGCATAGCGTACATAGCGTACATAGCGTTGTGAATCAAGCATACGAGAAATAGTCATATAATGTACATTGTGAAATGCTCAAGGAGTTCCCTGTGATACTGTTGAAAACGCTACGTAATTAACTGTTCTTCAAAAGAACGGATCCACATTGTACAGTCTAGAAGCCGATAAATATTTATATACAATACTATAATTGTTGCACATCAAATAGATTAGCTAACGAACATACAGATCAATATCGAAATGTAAACATATACATATCTATTAGTAGGAATCAGTGATCTCCGTCACAAGTATAATCACAGTGTACAAACGATCTTTCAACAAATTCGAGCATATTCAACTTCGTCTCCAGATAATGTGAGATGTCATGGGTAATCTGCAAAAGAGAACTGTCGAGAGATAAGCGTTTTATGTGTGTACCTTGAGCGGAAGTGTCTCGTCCATAACAATGTGTAGCTCGACAAGAGACTTGGCTCCGATATGATAGATCATCACGTGGTCGATCTTTCTCAAACAAAAGACTAGAGCGTTTCAAGCTACTAACGAACTGGATGCGTTCATCGTGGTCCAGTGCTATCTTGAGTATTCTCGACATGTGCTCCTTATCCGCTGTTACTCCAACCATCAGAGGGATATGTTCGAGAGTGTTTCTGATCCAACTGGTCGCGATGTATCCACTGAAAGTGCCCCTTATGTGGCAATGAGCTTCTCATCTCTTACCACACAAACATAGCTCCAAGTGCGTCAGCATACTTCCAGTACGCATCACCCAACCACGCACAGATAATAGCGACAGTTCCGGTGAGTATATCATTCCGCAGGTCCATCGCGAGACACTGCAGAGGCAGTGTTCGATAAACATCAAAGGGAATAGGATGATAACCTCGGCAGCCTTATTGCCCCTTCGTTGACAAATGATCATAACAACCATCTTGATAGAGCAGCCCGATATGAGGATGACCATAGTGGCAAGAGTCATGTGAGGGTCAACCTGTGAACGAATGCTGAGTCAGGTAATTAGACACTGCATGGTACCGTGCCGTTGACGATAGACTCGAGGGATTGCACTATCATCTGGATGTTAGCAATGCCCATTATGACGGAACACAGAACAACTCCGACTATCTCGAGTCTGGAATGTTGACCTTGTGCTAGCTTTAAAAGTTCTCGGATTCAATTTTCGCTCATGGATTTTTTTCATATAACCTTTCTATGATCAAGATCAATCAGAGTTTTCGAGAACGATTGATTCTCTGTAGTCAAAATGGGAATAAGACAATTGGCAGAACATCTTCCTCAACCATATTATCTAGAGACCACATTGGTTCTTCGTGATCTTCATCTTATTGTATTTTTTTTCTCAAAATCATGTTGTTATTCTATTTAAGGAGCGAATCCAGTAAACTGAAAATCTGAAAATCTCGAAGAACCATAGAATAATAAAAAGTGATCCTGAGACTGGCCTTTCCTTTCCACGAGGATAACGCGGATCTTTTGCATGTGCTTGGCTCAGGCAAATCCCCATTATTGTGCTCGTCGCCAAGTCCATTGATGCATCGACAAGAACACTACAATTAAGACTTGCATTTGCACTCGTTTTTCCTCAACCTGAGAATAGAAAGTGATCCTGAGAAGTAAGATGCCAACGAGTTCGCGAAGATCAAGACTACAGTAAACCAAAATATGAATCTGTTCAAGGTTTTGTCCGTATCCCTCTCTTCCTGTAAGCATTAATGTTTTTGATCTCTTCAACTATTTGTACTCTAGCACTGATTAGCACTGATTAGTGTGATTAGTGCTTAGTCTGACTGACTTTCATCATTCTTTATCAGACTAGCGTCAGACAAAAACGTGCGATCCTGAAAATACCGTACCTCCTCCTCCTCCTCCTCGATTTGCCCTCGTATCAAAGCCTTGTCCTTCTCGTATTGCTCCTGGAGTTCTTTCATGCTCGATTCATACTGAAATGAGCACAACGTAGGATACAGTAATCAAGGCTACCTCTTCGACGTCCTTATTCTTGTTCAATGGCTTCTCCTCCTCCCTTGGTGGTTCAGGGGAGGCATGAGGGGTGATGTCCTTGACCAAGTCCTCCGTCTTCTCCGAAGAGGATCTCCTTAACCGTCTGTCGCGCACCGCCATTCGAGACCGGTCTATCAATTAGGACTGGCCCGTTATCAGCTCTAGACGTCGCATTGCCTTCCGTTATCAACAATCCATTGACAAAAAATCCCCTGATAATGATTGAAACGTAAATAATGAATGCATGACGCCGATCTTTTGGGTTGTTGTATAACTTTTGAAGGACAATTTTACTCGTCCTATAATCAGATATTTTTGCGATATGCATGCGCATGTGTAAGAGACAAACAAGAGTCCTGTGGGTTTATTTTCGGATAGAAGTGAAGGTACTCTTTCAAGACGTATAAGCAGTGTGTGCAAGTCAGTCACTAGTTGGAATGAGAAATATGTCATGCGATAGATACATATCAACATAAGTTCCGCCACGACCTCTCTTTCGACAACTTCCCAGCCAGATGATTGAATCATAGCCCTAGATTACTATAATTCATCATTGTTCATGATTTTGAAGGGAAGTATTTTAACACTATACAGTTTTCACCGCGAAGAAAATATTTCTCCACCACGAAGAGTATACTAGTCCTGAATCTGTAGATCGAACAATGTGAGATTTGTGAGATGTGTGAGAGAAAATGTGAGATAGCTGGCCCAGCGCAATCCTCTGCCGTAATTGTGTCGTAACCCGACCATAACATATGTTCCTCACATCAGGAGGTCAGGATTATTTCTGCTCAGAGGTGCAAAGATGTCTCGACTTGTATTGTCTTTTCTCGTGTTTTGTGTTCCTAACATTAAATAATTCCATCTACTGTTCTTTTTTAAAATGTCTATTCTTTTAACAGAGTCAACCGAGCGCGTTAACTTCATACAGTTGCGCAATTCGCTCAAATTTTCATGGAAATCTCACTGTAGCACTGTTCGCGTGTTAGTGCTTTGTTGCTTTGTAATAAACTACTTTTCGGCAGTATTAGAAAAGGATTTCATAAATGCTTAGATTATATAACGTTTGAATGCATGCTCTCTTTCCGTTAGGGACAAGTGTCATTACGCTGTTTAGCATAGAGGAGGATGCATGCGATACATACGGGCTGAAGAAAAAAACTTTTCGAATTTTCCCTTACAGCTATCGTTATCTACTTGCACTTTTTCTCTTTTCTATATTTTCAAAATATTAATCGAGTGAAAAGTTCAGAACTTCATTTTATAAAGTCGTTTGCGTTAAACCCAAATTGGATGATAAGACAGTGTCATACCAAAGGAGCTCGACTCTGAAGGGTTAAGGGATAACCATATTTTCAGGGTGAAGCAGTCATCATACTTACTCGACTTCATCCTAGACATAATGGGTGATGCACCTCATATTCCTTCACTTGCCGATGTCATACGCAACACGCAACAAGAAGTATTATTTTCGTAGTTATTAATGCTAAGAATTTCGTAAACTAACGAGAACATTTCAGCTCGAAAGATATGGTGCTAGTCATTTGAACGATCTCCACACTCTACTGAATTTCTCAACAGCGCTTATCTCAGCATTTTGCAACAATGAAGATAAAGTGGTAAGCTTATAATTCGCCCTTCACCGTTCCTTTAGTCTTTAGTATAGTCATCTTGATCTTTTAGATACAAGATGCTCATATTACTGCTTATGAAAGGGCTAGCGAAAAGATCACCCAGGTTTGTTTTTTTAAATTTCGTCTAATTTTTATTTGCATTTCCGTATTAAAATAAAGACTTGTGTATTCCTATATAGAAATGAATAGTGCAGAGTGTGCATTAGCCTTTGCTTATCAATCACTTATCTCTAACCTCTCATCGCAAAGGTTTGCTACAATATGCACTGTACTTCAGGCTACTCCAGCTAACGATCATCTCAAAATTGTATGTAGCTTCACACAGTCCGTAGTTGCGCTAATCAAGAGCATTCAAGTAAGCAGCAGAGCTTTTCACTATAATCATAACTCGTAAGGATGGCCATGCGCGTATGGTTATATTACAGCCCTCCGCCTCCCAGTCTCCCATCCGACCCGTTTCTCCAACATTCGGGAGCATCGATAACTCGACTGCTACCCTCGAGCAAGTCCCACCTTCCTTCGCCTCAGTCAAATGTGAAGATCGTCCTCCATCGGCTGTGGTCAGAATATTCTGTGTTTCGTTGTATAGTTAGTTCATAACGTGCTTTTTGAAAGCGTCAGCACAAATTAGTGAAACCCATTTCAGATAACAGAACGCGTTTCAGCTCCTCCCAAACCGCCACCAGTTTTATCGCGTATTGAAAGCGAAGAGGTAAGAAGAGTTAAGTGTTTCGTTCTCACAATTCACTTTAAGACAAACATTGTCGTTCCGTCGATCTGTGTGAAGGTAAGTTCAGTTTATTTGTACAGCGAAGATTACGTAGAGTGAGAGATGATAATGACCTTGTTGTCATTTCAGCCCGATGGCTCGCAATCCCATTCGCCTGAAGAGGAAGTATCCATTCTGCCGCAGCCTCAGGTACGGAAACCAGAATCTAGTTTTGTTGTGACATGAATATGATAAAGAATACTTTCAGGTCTCAATGTTCCCTCAAATGCCGCTAATTTCTCCGTCGGTAATCGATTTTTGCTCGCTCACAGCCCGTCTCCGTTCCATCATGCCTTCTCGTTCGCGTTCTTCCACAACACGCGGCTTCTCAGCATTATGCAGAAGCATCGACTGTCTCTATTGCTCAGTAAGCCAATCTTCCCGTACTGTGCTCCATGCGTTCTTTCAGCAAAAACAAACAAGCATGTACGCTCTGGAGAAGCACATCAAGTTCATGCATCCGGTAAGATTGATACCGTGTGTTTGATTTAGCATCTTTTATTCAGGAATTCAAAAGTCGGCAACACTTTGGGTGCAAAGGTTGCGGAACAGCTTATGTTACTGTAGTGGGATTGAAGAACCATCTTGCACGGGAAGAGGTATACAATATACCGTACATTCCCATTTATTCTGCAAAAACAGTGGTTGTCCAGAGCGTTAATCTAAAATAATAGAAAGAAATTTAGAGACAAAAAGCGATCCGAAGGCATACGATTAATAAAATTGTTTACCGATATCGCAATCTAGTTACGCCGTTCTCTCTTATCTCTATCTAATATGTTATTTGAGACACGCAGCTCGGAACTTCATATCATAGATGTTAAATATAATTTGAACGATAGGATAGTAGATTCCCATTTTTTTAACAAAAACAATAGTCAGCATTTCCAATAGGATATAGTAGGCATAAATGAAAATGAAATCAATCGAGAAAGAATGTGAGTAATAAAATTGCTATAGGAAGTCCATCCAAATGAAACCGAATGTAAGGAAGAAAATGTTCATTTGCTAACGAAGGAGGATGCGGAAATGGCCGTTCCTATGAGACTAACGAAGGTAAATCTCTTTAATTCTTCGTGATTGAACAAACGTAGCCGTTCACAATAGAGTTTTTATCCGATTGCAAAGGCATCAAGTTTTTTCTTGCAGAAAAGAGCCGAAGCCAATGCCAGATTGTGCCTAAAGAGAAAGGTTCGTTTTTATTAGAACTAAAAATCCTTACGTTACAAACACATGTTAAAACCGGATTAGGGTATCATAGAAACTCGCACCGTAACAAGATTATTATATTATTTACCATCTTGCAGAGCGGCGAAACAGACACGAAACACAACATAAAGCTTTTCCGAAGCTCTACACTATAAATCTCAGTCTTTCATTTCCTGTGCTTGTACAAACCCGTGTTCACCGATTACCTCAGTATTGCCATTTTTCCACACAAGAACGATCTCGATGATAAAGTATGTCATTATGAACGGGAGACAAGGACATACAAGCACAAGTGAATCAGACAAATCTCGCGGCTGCTCAAACACTCCATTCGTAATGTCCAAATCACTTCCCTGTCTAATAACTCGACCGTATTGCAGGTATAGTTCTCGAACACCTCGGATACAGTTTGTAGAGAGTGGGTAACCTCTCTTACTTCTCCTTACTTTCCTCGTTCCCTCCTCAGAACCGCCCGACCCCTTCCACTTCGTTTGTTTGCGGACTGTAGCCCCGCACTATGAGAGCCTTCTTCCCAGTGTTGTCTCGTACCTCGCCGGCACGCGCTTCACATTCATTCATCCCTCCACTCCCTTCCCTGTCGTCCCTCCTTTCCGCCATCTTCATTCCTTCTCACCGTTCCCCTTATGGTAAGTCGTACTGCGCGTGCCCCCTGATCATGGATGTTTGTAGAAGGCCCATTGAGGATCAGCATACAATGGATGTGTGAGTGGGCTGAGGTGAATCGTCGCTGAGAAGGAACTAAGAAAGGAAGAAGAAGGGGACAGGAGGAAGGTGAAGGGAGAGAAGAGGGGGATCATGTCCAAGAGATTCCACTGTTCACGATGTCTTTCTATGGCCTTCTGCGCCCTTATAACGGTAAGCCCTTCACTGATCACTCTTACCTCTCCTAGTCTCTTATCATGTGCCTTTTGTTCCTTCTTCATTCCGTGCGTACAGTGTCCATGCGGTAGCCTTTCATCCTCTCTCCCCGACCTCCACTATTTGTCATTCGGATCTCTTCGCTCTTCGTCCGATTCGCGTCTCCCGTCGAGGATGAATGTGAATGCTTTCAGTTGCTCGCTCTCAGTGTCTTCGTCTTCTCCATTGACGGACTCCTCAAGCTTTCCTATGTCACCTCCCTCCTCGGGACGAATGTATTCACATACGGTACATGAACGGACGAGATTAGGCTAAAGACAACACTTATTCAGGAATGTGTATGTTACTCTTCGTGGCAACTGCTTCCGTATTCTTCACGCCCACAGTGCTCTATGCAGTTATCATGCAACATCATGCTTTACTGACCATGGTTAAATTTTCCTTTGGAGTCGGTCTCATTAATCGTTCAGATGACATTTTGCTCTCTGTGTCTGGGATCGTTAGCGATACTGAGCTGTGCCTTGGGCTTCTGTTTGAAGGCGGAGGTAAGCGGGATCATGTGATAGTTGGCAAACGCTCGACCTGTTAGCTCTACAACGGCGAACTTCGGTCGTGGATGATCGACGGGATGAGAAGTGAATACGGACATCCGATGGACCACCATGTCACATATGCATGGGATCGCATGCAGAGAGAGGCGAGACAACAATATATTGAAAACTGTTTTGCCTAACTATTACCTCAACGACTGTGTAACATATGGATCTTGCAGTTCGGTTGTTGTGGTGTGGACAGCCCCATTGAATGGGTGCACACGGACTGGTTCACGGGACAAGTGAGACTTCCACGGAGACGCAGACCGCAGAGTTGCTGTCGATCCTGCAAGAGTGCGCACGGACAGTAAGATATTTTGATGGAATCTGTTATCTAGCAACAACGGAAATAGTTGAACGCAGACTTTTTCGTCATTATCTTCCTATATTGTAATACTTTCCAGTTACTGCGACGCGTCCAACATGGTGGATGTAGAGGGAAAGGAGAAAGCTACTTGTGATCGAGGTATATTATTTCTATGAATCATAATTTCAGTTTCCCTGTAAGATTTCCATGTTCCTTTAAGTGCTGGCGAGTTGTCCCCTGAAAGACGACGCCGAAGTCGACTACCGTGTATGTAGTGGCCAGCTCATAGTCCCTCACGGTATCTTCCCCGATGCCTTCCTCCACACAAAGGTATTACTAGCCCCCTTAGTCCCCTTTCTTCTGCTTTTTGCCTCACACCCAGGATGCAATTGCAGGGTTGTTTCAACGTTCTCGAGTCCCGTCTTCATTTCTACGCACTTTTGCTCATCTTCGGAGGCCTGATTCTGGCACTATTGCTCTTCTCAGAGGCTGTCGCCTCCTTTATTCTCATTTACTCGACTGACCCTCTCCTAGCTGAGTACGACGAGGTCAACACTACAGAGTAATAGTAAACTACACTTTAGCCATATTAGAAAGAGTAGAGCTTTAACTATATGCATATCTAGTCGATTACCATATCTATCTAGTCTTCCGATGCAGATTCGTATTATGGGCATTCATTCCCCCATGATTATCTATTCCTTTATCATATCAGAACACGAAAAGCGGGATAAATGATATTGACTCGTAGTTTCGGAGGAAGACACATGGATAAAGTAGATGATGGCAGAGATGAAAAGATAAGTTTACTTGGCCTTTGACTTTGAGGACTTTACTGGATTAGGGTTAGTTGCCTCTACTGGCTTAGATGGTAGAGGGTGGTAAGTTCGGTGAGAGAATATCACTGCGAGGGACTTGGTGAATATGACATAGGAGAGGAAGAGGGGAGCGCCGAAGATAAGGAAAAGGTAGAATGCCATCTCGAGGGACATGACTCGAACGATGTTGAAGAGGCTGAACGATAGATTATGAAATCCTCGTCCATATCCTACCCATTGTTATTCTGCCTGAAGAATGCGTATCCATGGTGTCTTCCAACATGTTCGATGAGATGGACTACCCGTTCCAGAACACTTCCCATCTGTTGTCGAGTCTTGAACTCCTTCGACATGTCCTTCGCTACCGTCTTGTACCTGCTCAATAAGCATTCCCTTCATATACTCTATAAGACCATACTTTGAGCTCTCAAGCACACTCTTCATGGCCCTGAGCAGATTAGTCTGCGACAGTTCGTTCTTCTGTACCACGATTCCCATCCCCTTGTGGGTGACCTGAATCGGTGCGGGTCGAGTGCTAAACTTGAGCAAACTTTGCCTTATCGAGGTTGTGCTTGTTCACTCCATACAGTGGAATGCCGACTACGGGAACTCCGTAGGCGATGGCTTCCATCAGAGAATTCGGTCCTCCGTTCGTAACGAGAAGCTTCGTTCGTTTGTCAGCTGAATGCCTCTCATTCACTTCCCTCTCCTCATCATCCTATTCCTTTCCCCCTTCTGTTCGCTTTCGTCAACGTAGAAGGGCATACACACGCAACTTGCAGATTTAGCCACTTCCACTAACGAAGCGAAGCACGAGAAAACAGCACTTATAGCTTCTCTGGATATACACACTCCCCCTCACCCAAGAGGTCGTTCTGCGGCATATAAGCGGTGATGTTGATGTGGGAACTTGTTGTGGAGACGTTGATACCGGGAAGGGAGAGGCTGGGACCGATGGACCAGATTATGCGATAGTCACTCAGTTGGGAGAGGGCGCCGTAGAGGGCTGCAGTCTAAAGGACGACTATGAATAGTCCCTAACCAGGAGAGGATCTAAACTCAAAATTAAATTAGAATGGGAGATATATTGGTTCTAGTACTATTCGACATGCTGATTCCGAATCCTTTTAGAAAAGTTCCCATCTTCGCGAGATTTTCGAGAAAATCGGGATTAAAGTTGCTTTGCTATGGCTGTTCGTCTAACCCATAAAGCACTCCCCTGACAGAAATATGTGCCTCAGTGATCTAGTGATAAAAACCTTCTTATGCAGTTTCATCTCCTGAATCCATAAACCGTATTTCGTTATTTCAGCAGTGATAATTTGGTCGAAACGGCGCGTTATAGGTGAAAAGAACCTCCACCTGACTACCTACTTGGTAACTTTCAATGTCGAAAATCTCGCGAAGATGGGAACTTTTCTCAACGGATTCGGAATCAGCACATCGAATAGTACTAGAACCAATATGCCTCCCCTTCTAATTTCATTTTGTACTTACAACCTCTCCTTGTAAGGGGGGAGGATTACCTGAGATGCTGTGATCGCAGAGTTGTTTATGTGCGTTCCGAAAGAAACAATGATCGTTCCCTGCTTTGAAGTGGTGATCGTATCGTTCCACGGCTAAAGGAACTTCAATTCAGTTCATACTTCGTTCTCTAACCGAAAATAGCGGTCTGGGATGGTCAAGGTGAAGTCCTCCCACAGGAATGACGTGGGACGGGAGGCTTCTTTGGTATTCGAGCAGAGGATCAGTGTTAGCCATGTACACGGAGACTTGCTGCTTGAGCGTATTGACATTTGGGAAGTTGGGAAACCTTTAAAAGTGTGAGATAAGCTGTGGAAGATATGTTATCCTGCCTTTTGCGTATAGTGTAATCTTCAGCGAAAAGTCGCGAGATCGGTCCATCCATGTTTTTGTACCTCTTGGAGACAATCGAGGATAGGATGGGAATCGCCGATTGGGCGACAATCTCAGAGAGAAGGCACACCGAGGAACCCAATCGGGAGGCGACAGGGTTAGAGGAGAGCTGAATAACAACAAGCATTGGATATTCATACGAGTCATTGCTCTTCCGGTAATGAGAGGAATATGACAATGAATATGCATGTATGTATGTACTGTTGACAGACGACAGTGTGACAGGGGAATGGAAAGGTCGATGGGGGCATTGGCTGCGATGAGAGTCTCATCCGTGAGTCCTGCAAAATCCGCTAAATATAACATCCCGAGAGAGGAGATTAGAGTCGTTCCAAGGATGCCCTTCATCGTTTATTAAAAGTGGCATTAGCGCTTTTTGCCTGTGCTCCGTACACGATTGAGTCAGATGGGAGATCTCCCGATAGAGAGAGGGGGGAATACCTTCCTCGTCGAAATAGATGACAGGAACTCCGAGAACATGGGCAATCGCCAGTTGGCAAGGATTGCCCGCATAGACAATGGCCACATCGAGAGCGTCCTTCTTGAGACCATCGATGAGATCAGAGTTCAGCATCTGAGAGGGGATAATCAACTACTCACGGGTAACCTTTGCGTGTGCTCATACCATCTATGATGTTTACTTACCCTTGCACAACTCATGTTATGGGCAGCATAATACGGCTCAAGATACGCATCATAATCGTACCGCTCTTTCCACACTCCATTGTAGGCCTTCTCGAGTGGTTGGTACAACTTCCTTGGCATAGTGGCGTATTATACTCTCAGAAGCATAGTCAAACCTCGGCAAGAGGTTCTTCAGCTGCTTTTCCCTCACAAGATGCAATTTCGGCTTGACGAGTCGCGGTTCTTCGGGGATAAGAATCGGCTTAACAGTAATGACAGTGTGGTGACGAAGGGCAAGTTGCTGTGCGATGAGCTCCATATTCGCTCGTTCTTGCTGGACGGTACCGAGGAGAAAGACGAGGACATTGAGAGAGGAACACACTCCCAGAAGGAAGAATAAGGGAAGGAGACGGGATATCATCGACGGTCGAAGGGTAAGGAGACTAAGTGACCTTCTCAATCGAAGCTCTCCCTCTCTGTATTTGTGATCGACTGGCACGGAAGACCACGGGCAGGGGAGGGAAAGGGACGGGTGACTTGTGTTTGGGTTACTCAAACAGACTGAGGGACGAGCGAGAGGGCAACGGCCGAGATACTGACCGAGAAATGGACTTACACTAGGTAACACAAGTAATCTTTATTCTGTCTCGTCGTCATTTAAATAGCATAAGAGATCATGAACGGGTGGTTGGAATGCACTGGAGATGATGATGACTCGATCGACGAGTGTGGGGGTGAAAGCATATGTACTGATGAGATCTTGTTGGCATTCGACATGAAGACACTAATTGAGACCATCTGCATGCTCTCATTGCTAAGAGGGAAGGTGAGGGGGTGGGGTGAAGTTTCTCACGTGCTAGTTCAGCTGACGAAAGCGTCTACCCGCTCCACACAACTTCCACCGACAGCGCTTGATCTGCGGGTGCGGCGCTGGAATGCGAAATTAGAGGGGATTCGGGGAATAGACGGGAGTATTCTGATGGGAGACTATGCGGGGACGTGCATTCTGCACCTGGATCGGCGTACTCCTCGAAGTTCGGGACGAGGACACTGTCTACCTCAGTCGACCCATCCGCCAGACGGTACCGAAGGCCAGCCTCCACCACGCTCTGAAGGCAACCGACCACTCCTCATTAGACTATTCCCCCCAGACTCTCTCTACAATATTGCTTGATGGTCTCTCGCTCCCCCCAAAACTTCTTCCACGAAGCCTTTCCTAATGGGGGAAGCCAGTTCTACAAGACGGGTGTCGACTCAGAATGAAGACAGCGAATGTTGCTCTGTCTATGTGCTATATTTAATCTCAGTCAGAGTAGGCCTCTGAATAGCCCCGAGACATCAAGGAATGCAAGCAGAGAATAGATGAAAGAAAGAGAGGCAGGTGCCTCGGGACATATATATTGCCTGTAGTGGGAAGGCGTAGGCTAGAGGGGAGCTGGCTATGATATTGTGAGGAGTAGTTTGTACCTGTTGAGATGCGAAGACGAGACAGAAAGAGGCGACGAGCACACTCGACAGTCGCATCGTTTGAGTGAACGAAGCCACTCGGACGGGCGATGAAGAGGTGGCAGAGACCCTAGGGAGGAGGGAGAGGATAACGAGAGAGGGATGGGGAACGAGGGGACTGACGTCGACGAGGGGATGGAAGGAGGTGGGGGATAGGGCAGAGATGAGGGGGGAGGTGGGTTATATACTCATGCTAATTGGATCACGGTAAAAAGCTCGGAGGGAATTGAAAAGTAATTCAGCCTACTTATCCACTAACGGATCTTGCAAGTGAAGGAATGAGAGAGAAGGAGAGAGACATGAGAGATGGGAGGGGGGAACGGCATATTCTACGATTCCACTAGAAGATGTACGAACGAGCAAGCACGCCGTTTGGAGTTTAGGAGAGGAAGACAATAGCATTTGTTATAAGCGATATGCATAGAGGAGGAAATGGAATATGGGGAAAGCACATAACGCGCTTCAAAGAGCAGTCTGATTCAGGCCTTCCCATCACTGGAACTTATGTAAAGTGACGTAATTCGGGGTGAACACAGACCACAACATGCTGCGTAAACCTCAGTTGATTTGGCCATTCAGGCAAAGATGTACGAAACTGCTACAAATACGACGTCGTCTGATGAAAAAGAGTAACGAAAAAAGCAGAGAGAGAGAGGGGGGAAGGAGGATATACGGTAGACAGAGGAAGGCGGAGGCGACGAAACTTTCTTATTCGGGACACAAATGAAGGTGGAGAGGAGACGGAATTGGAATCACGGAACAAAGGAAAGAAAGGCATTGCTCTCTCCGATTCTGCAACAAAACCCAATGCTAAGGAACAATTGAAAGCACGTCCGAACAAATATCATCCGTTCCACGGAAAAGAAACAAAGTTCACATGGGAATTTCACTCTTTATCCTTATTGTTATGCAATTCTGAAAAGGTTTGTGATCGGCAAACGACTGTGGGTAGGCGAGTGACTGACGGAGAGGAAACTGTTTTCGATCTGGCGGTAGACATTATGCAAATGCGGAGATGATGAGGTGGGATCTGTCTGTTGATTCTCCGTAAACAAATAGCCGTTTTCTTTCGCGTGACGAATGGTCTCGATGGAATAGTGTAACCTGTGCCTTATCTGTCCACGACACCTCACCGCTTTTTGCAGAGTCCCGTGAGTGGAGAGAATTGATAGGAGAAGAGATGAGGGGGAAGAGGAGGGGAGATATCACACCACTCACTGAATAACGGGAGAACATATACAAAGGGGAGTTAGAGAAGGATACGGAGAAGGGGAACGTCTGTCACTAATTTCCTCTTCCTCTTCAGTGCATCAGTGAAATCTCCGGTAAACCATAACATGCTTACTGAAATTTAACATAGTATGGTAGACTGCTAGTGATAGATTAATTGAACAAATGGTTATAGAGACAATAGTTGTTCGTTTCGAAAGCATGGTTGGAAGCTTTCGAAAGGAAGGTGACTGACATCATATTCTCAGAACTACTTTGTGATATTTGCAAGATACATCTGCACCAGGATATTGATAATGCCTCGTGTTATCATTGCAACCTAAGCATTTCCAAGTGATACACTTATCGTTGCCTTTAATGAGATGTATACGATCATCTTCAGAAATCTCACATGTTATTTTTGTTCGCAGATTGAAGTACATATTTGTCTGTTTGGTAAAATTTGCATAATCCGTGAGTTTGATAAGACAGTATACAACTATAACCTTTGAAGCCTTCTGAAACAGTTTCTATCAAGGTCTCAGCTGTAGATGCTTCATACAAGCAGTAATTACCCATGGGTATACGGTAGCTATAAACCGTTTCAGGAATGCTTTTCGCTTCCACTCTTCCATTCTCTCACTGCATTTAAGCGCTGCGCTGTGAAGACGCGACGCATGCGCACGCGTCGCGGCTGAGCTGTCACACTTTGCTAGTCGTGTACCCCGTGCCCCCTCCTCTGTGTCTCTGCCTGCGCCCTCCCGCTCCTCCCCACACTCTCCCTTCCCTTCGACCAGGCGAAGAGAGGCTAGAGTTTGTCGTGCTATCACTCCTCTCCCCCTCCTCTCCCGCCTCTCCCTCCTTCACCCCTCTCCCCTATAACCCCCTTCTCCACTCCCTTGTCCAATTGCAATCGTTCAACTCTTCTTTCGTCCTTTTCCCCTCCTATCGATTACCTCCCTTCCATTCACCCGTCTGATCTCGTTCAGTCCTCGTTCCTATCCTTTCCCTCTCATACCCATCTCCCGTGTCCATCGTCCCTTTCCCCTCTAGACAGTCTTGTTCAAGGTAGAGAAGGGTCTTCTTGGTCTTCTTCTCTTCTCCTCAATCATGGGAACGGTGATACGACCTCAAGCGGAGGAGGAATCCTTCACGAAACTTGCCATGTTACTCGGGGTGGCTAGAGAGAATCTGTGCAACAGTGAGAGGAGACTCATTCGACAGGATGTGATGATCACGGTAGGATATAGTCCCCTGCTCACTCCCTCCGTCCCCCTCTTTCACTCAACTTCTCCCTCTTCCTCCTTTCGCTTTCGCTTCCCTCCTAACCCTCCCTGAAAGTGAGCCCTCCTCCCCCTTCCCTCCCCTCTCCTTTTCTCCATTTCACTCCCCCGTTCCCTCGACCGGGCGTTGGTCCTACAAAAAAGAGCGGCTGACTCGTCTCATAGTGGCGGTTTCTAAGAGAGAGAAGGGAGGGTTTCGATCTCGAAAGACTATCGATTAGCCGTCGGTAGATTGAAGCACCTGTCCTATCATTCGTTTCCTTTCGAGACTGGGAGGGGAGATGACGGGTGGTTGAAGAGAGTAGGGGATGATTGGAAGTCTATTGACAGCATCCACAACTTCCTGTACCCCTCGAACTAGTCAAAAGAGACCACCTCGATGCTTTTTGTTGCCCACTCTCCTTCTCTTCTCTTCTTCTCTTCCCTATGCTCAGTAACCGCACTCAGACGGAGATAATGGGGAAGGAGAGGGGAGAATGGGGGTGAAGGGGAGAGGAGAGGGGAAGAGGAATGGGGCTGTGAGTGATGAAGAATGGTGATCGAGAGGGGATTGAAGGACGGGAGAAGCTCTCATCTTGATGAAGTATATCCTTATTTATCGTGTGATATTGCAGCCGAACACAACTGGGAAGGACGAGGAACACTTGGTTATTCTATGCAATGATGTCGTGGTTATCGCAGAGCAAGCACGCATAAGGAAGAACGACTCGCAGCAGTGAGTATCCTTGCTTTCCCCTCCTTATCCTCCCCTGTTCCCCTCTCCTCACCCTTCTGCCCCAATCACTCAGAGTGCTCTCTCTCCTCAGATTCGAAGTCCGTCACTGCATCTCCATCAAGGGCATCAAGGCCAATCGGCACATCAACTCTGTCTATCTCGAGCATCAGAAGGAGGACGTCAACGTCGTGCTCGAGGCTGAGCCCGCCATCATCAACGTATTGTGAGTGTCTCCCCTCCTTCCGTCTCTCATCCTCCCCCTTGCAGCTACTCGGCTCTCTCAGCCGAGATCGAGGTGCAGAATTCCATCCGTGAACTGCCTCGTTCGGTCGTCCGTCCCTCGCGTGATCCGAGAGACCGCATGCCTCAAGGAATAGTCAGACCCCTCCCGAGAAGAGCCCAGCCCGTCGAGGTGATCTACACCACAGAAAACCTACGCGCTCTCAGGAGATCCGCCATGGCTGAGATCATGCCTGCGGTAAGCACCACTTGTAGCCTTTCGTAGATTAGCTATTTATAGCCTTGCAGGATTCGACGGACGGCATTCAAGAAGATACAAATGACGACGAACGTCCACTGTCGGTAAGGAAGAGGGTAATGAGGAAGGCTGTAAAGTGAATCTTTAGCTGCACATCACGGAGATTGAGGGAGAAGGTGGAGCCATCGTGGAAATTAAGGACCAGGACTACGAGGTGGACGACGATGAGACCAGGAACAATTTCAACTACCGACTAGGACTGCGTATTGCGAGGTAATTAGAGGGGAAGAGGGGGAGGTAATATAGGGAGGGAGGGAGAGATTAGCGTATTGCAGATTCATCTATGGAGAACACCAGGCAGCGGGAATACTCACCAAACGACAATTACAGTTTCCGGGAAAGTGCATTATGGTAAGTGGAAGGGATGGGGAGAGGGTAGGGAGACCCATTCAGATGGACGACACCTACACGAGGGAAGTATACCGCTTCATCGTCTTTCTCGATGTGTGCGTCCTCCAGAAAGTCAACGATAAACGGTAATGATGTTGACAATCTCGCAGGTCACAAGGAGAGATAAGAGTTTACGGGGTCTCTTGGGGTTGAAATGTAGCCGCCTGCCTCGTTTCTCTGATTTCATATCAAATGTCACGAAAGATGAAATGAGAAAGGCGACAAAGTCCATGGAGAGTACCGTATACGCTCGAGGGAGCACGCGTCGTAAACAAGTTTTCATCCTTTGACAGTTCAGCCTACACACTATGTCCTGAAAAGTGCAAAATAGAAGCGTCATTGTACTTATTATCGTATAAAGCGCCAAATATACCTTCATTTCCGCGAACTGCCTCGTTCTTCCTGTATCCTCCCCTTTAGCTACGAGCATTTCCTGATGTCGGAGTGCGAGTTCGAAGAGCAGAAGACGTTCATCACTCTCCGTTGGCCCCACAAGTTCTTCATGATGGACCTGGAGCCCTCAACTGGCCAGAGATGGTGAGCCACTCACTCCCCTTGCCCCTTCGTCCCTTTGTGTTGCATCACCATCGACTAACCGTCGTCACGTCCCTTCTTCTCTCTAACTCCTTGCCCTCTTCGTGTTCTCTTCACTCCTTCCACAGTCCCCTCGTCCTCTTCCTTCCCTTTCCCCCTCACATCCACACAGTATCTCTATCAGTGTCGTTCCCACTCTTTCCCCGAATCTTTCGTATTCGTTGGCTGCTCTCCTATTTCTTTCTGCTTGGCTCCTGTCTGTCTTTTCAGGTCCAACAAGTTCAAAGAGGCGATAGCCCTGTCAAAGGAGCACTACAATTCGCTTTCTGAGGAACAACGATGCAAGCCGATCGTAGTGGCCAACTGTGTAGTTCGGAGTGGAAAGTGAGGAGAGACGGCCAATAGCCTTGATCATATCCCCTCTCAGAACGTGCATTTCCCGTCCGGCTCCTGAGACATGTCCTATCGGACCCTCCGAAGAGGAGCAGAAGAACGCCCACACTCTACTGCAGATACAGACGAGTCTCGGAGTGACTTGTGACTGGCTCATGGCAAGGAGAAGGAGATACGTACTGCAAGGAAGTCTTATGGCGGTGAGTAGAGTAGAGAGACTGAGAAACAAGCCTCAAGTACCCTCTAAAATGAGGCAGGCACATACTACAAGAGCCCTTCCTCCTCTCTCCAATCGAATGCAATGCAAATTAGCCCGAGAAGGAGCTGATTTATGAGCAGACGCCGAGAGCAATTGGTTGTGAATGCAGGGCATCCAAATAAACATGTTATTCAAATAAAGGGGAGCAGGAGAATGAAAGTTGTTTTTTGCAGTACGCCGAAAACGGGGAACTGGAGACGAGACGGGTTATTCTTTTATCAGACCGTATTCTGATCACGAAACCCACCGAATTCAAGACTCATCCTAACCATACGTGAGTTGATGGAAGGGGGAACGAGGAGATGGTTTCATTATAGACATGATATCATTGACGATCTCGAACTGTTGAATACGAAGGTGAACGGAGAGGATACACTGGTTCATATTCACACGAGAAACCAGAGGAAGTTCCTCATGGCTGATACTCCGCAGAGGGCACAGCAGTGGTGAGAGACTAGGTCAACTGACCAATGGAATCATGTCTTCTCTTCAGGACGGAGGAGTTGTCCCGTCAGTGTGCCCTCATCACTCTCATCGCCCAGCGTCTGCGAGAGGGCGGGGCTAGCATGGCCCTCTTGGAAGAGGCTCTCGAGATGGAGAATGCCCCGAGGGAGATCAACCATCGATCCATCGTCGTCGGCCCCCAAGGCAGATTCAGTGTATAGTACGTTGTCTGTCCCTCCTCGAATCCCCCCTCGATCACTCAATGAGATCTCCCTTCAGCCCCGTCCAAGATGGCCTTCCCGATGCGGATGAAGCTGACGACGAGGCCTCCGTGAGAACTGCATCCCCGACTGGGTAAGCGGAGATGACGTCACTAGACAGATGACGTATCTCTGAAATTTGCATTATATAGATGATTCATTGCAGTTCCTACCGCGGAAACGCGTCCGACAACGAGGACATGGTAATGCACGCGAATTCGCCCGTCGAGGGAAGGTAATGGATGGGTGGATGGAGGGGAGGAGAGAGGGTGAAGCTGCAGAATGAACGACTTCGACGATGACACGTCATTGGACGAAGAGGAAATCGATGAGGACGACCTGAGACTGCAGGAGTTGGATGCGGAGATACACCTCAATCAGATGGACGACATGTGAGAGAATAAGTACAATAAAGGAGCCCGTCGACAGGGAAACAAATGAGGAACTAATGACGAACGGTGTTTAAGCTCGTCGGATTCGGAGTCGGACGAAGAGGAGACGGAAGAGGACAGAATGAGAGTGGCCCAGAAGACGATCCAGCGACTGCTCTATCGCGATCTGCAACAGAGTGCTCTGAGTGGCCTCGAGAAGTGAGATTAGTTAAAGGAGTCTCCCCTAATTCCTTGTCCATTCAGTCGCGCGAAACGCCGAGCCTCAGCCGGTTTCTGCGTTCCCCAGAAGAAACGGGCCCTTCGTCTTACATTCAAGAGCCGCGCACTGACGGAAGACGAAGCTCTCAATATGCAGGTTGAAGAGGTCGGTCGGGTAGTAATGAAAGGGATGAGAGGAGAGATCCCGTTCAGATGGAAGCAGCCCTCGCTGGAGATGCTGATCCCATGATCGAATCGGCTGCCGGAGCAGAGGAGGGAGAAGAGGAGGAGGAGAGAGTAGCACTCAAGGACCCGAGACTTGTTAAGGACAGAGACAGAATGGCCAAACTACAGAGACTCGAGGCGAAGAAGAAGGAACTCGCACTGAGTGCTCTAGTCGAACTAGCTAATCAGCCGGTAGAGGGAGCAGGAGAGACTGTCAAGTCGAATAGTAAGAAGTGGAAGGAATACAAGCAGGCGAATGGAAAATGGCAGAATAAGGAGGAGCCACTCACCGGGGTAAGTGATAGGTGAATGAGAGGGTTGGCGATACCAATCTATGGGATCTCCTCAGGCAGAGGCTCCCGAGGAAGAAGCCCAATCCGAAGAGAAGGTCCCAGAAGAAACAGATTCTCCCAAGAAGTCGGTGAACGAGGATGAATAGAAGACGGAAAACCAACTAATCCCCAACCATAAAGACCCCCAGTGTTTGTCCGCGACCAGTCATTCAAAAACTCTTTCTTGCTTTCTATAACTATCGGATGTAGCCCCGTCATGTCTATGGCATTGCACCGCGATTGTCGTGTATTATTAATATATTATTCAGTCAGTGGATTCCGTATCAGTTAATCTAAATGTCGTACAAGGCGGCGCATATCTTCTTCTCTCAGTCCTCCTCTTCCGTACCCTTTTATTATTTAAGCACTTCTGTTTATTATTTAAGTAATCGTATTCCCTTTCCCTGTCTATATCAACGTGATGCATACTGTTCCGTAAACAAGACCTTCCCCTAACCTATCGTCAACGACCGCCTTTGCCGCTTCTCGTGGGTTTTTCTCTAAGTGTAGAATTGGCAGAGTATGTCATCATCTTTCCCCTTTATTGCACAACAAACCATAGTGTTAGTCACCGTAAGCCCCTCTAGTGCCCATTTAACCCCACGCCCATAGTTTGCCTCTCTTGTAATATCGCAATATCGTGCTGGATAAAATTATTTTAAATATTCTTTTTCCTATCTTCGCATGCCTGAGGAATATTTTAAGATAAGATTCCCGTATCGCTTAAGTTCATAAGCAAACCATAGCTCTGGTTTATCATGCAGAATTTACTCCATATTTTGCGCTATTTGAGTTAAAGACATACAGAGCTAGCTTATTTGATTTCCTTCTGCGCAACTGTAAAAATCAGACCTCAAACGGACTTTTCTCCATTGAGCCGTCCCGAAGGTTACTGTAAGTCAAAGAATATTCGTTCCGAGGGTGCGCGTCCGTTCCGGCATACTGCGTTTATGAGCGGTGCCAGAGGGAACTATTTGAATCTTCGCCAAGCGGGAGCTATAATTTTCGTCCGTGTCTCTCGTTTTGTCGTGTTTTCGCGTTGTTGCTTGCGTGCTGAGTGATCGTTGTCGTTGAGGAGCATGCAGCGAGTCGTCAGCGAGTTCGAGTTCATCGGCGGAGACAAGATGAAGGAGGACAACAGGACCGAGGAGCCCCTCGTAGAGCCGCCGTCCACTACCAAGAAGAAGTCGGCTGTCCTGCGCCCGGTTCTGCCCAAGGACATGACGCCGGCCTTCGCTCGATGTGTGAGTCCATTCCCTTTTCACCCCATTTCACTCCCCCCCGAACTTCCCCGATTCGCGTTTACTGGGAAACCTTCAATTTTCGGCGATAATCGATAATGATAGTCTGTCGCGAACTGCAAACTCTAAGTGTGCCCTTTGCAGTCGTACCGTACGGAGTTCCCCCGGTACAAGTACCCGCCCGAGGAGGGACGAAGCGAGGAGTTCGTAAGGGTTCGACAGGAACTCTACGACACGGAGAGGGACTACCTGCAGTATCTCAAGACGCTCATCGAGGTGAGTCCTCTGGTCTCCTATTCCCTCTGGTCCTTTCGGTCTCCTCTTCCCATCCCTCGAGTCTCCCTTCCTACTGAATGAGTCCTTCCAGGTCTTCATCGAGCCTCTGGCTGCCAATCCCCGCTTCACACCCTTCATTGACAGCCACCGTCTCATCGCCGATCTTCACAGCATCATCTCCGTCAATAAGGTAAGTTTTGTCTTTCACGCTTCTCTCATATTTCATGCCTGCCATGCGATTAAATCATCTTGGTCATTGTGCTTCGTTCAACAACCATTTCGGCGTTGGCCGCGTAGCATAGCCTAAACACGGTTTCTTGGACAATGCAAACCGTATGTTCTAGCTCATGCGCTCGGTTCGATTAGTTCTATATCGGTTCTACCGTCAACTTAGTGTATATCGGGACAGATTCGGTATATCTTATACGAGACCATAACTCCGTTCAAAAAGGGTCTAGAAACTTCTGGTTGGGTTCATTTGATTCATCTCATCAAGATCTACCTGTTTACTAAGCTTGAGCTCAATTGGTCTACGCAGAAAATAGTTATGACGAAAAACATTAAAATCGCATTGGGTAG
>LS870658.1:2531-31512 GCA_900490955.1 Micoletzkya japonica | reverse complement strand
ACTGCAAGGCAAATGAGCTGTTTTCAGGCGTTAGAAGTTGCTCAATCGTATTCAAATTTGGTATGCTGGTAGACAGGAGCCTAAGGATTCCAAAAATTCCAACCAGAACTTTCTACGATCATTTCTAATCGAGTTACGGCCTTATTTTGAATATACCGAATATACCGAATTTGTCCCGGTATGAACTAAGTTGACGGTATACACAGCAGTACTCGTCAACGATTGATTCTTCTTGCAGGAGATTCTCCGTTCCCTTCGCGAGTCTCCCTCCATCCACTCGGCCTTCGCCAGCATGACTCCCTTCCTCAAGCTCTACTCCTCGTACGCTTCCAATTACGGACACACGCAGGAGGCGCTTATTGTGAGTGGGGAGTTGGATCAGTGATGTTGGCAAACACTTCAAGTTAAGTCACGACTAGTTATCTTATCCTTAATGGGCTTTTGAAGCAGTAAAACGTGATCATCTGGACGTTGTCTTAAAACGAAATCTGGGGTTATCTTGCAAAATAGCATGTTTCACTACTTCAGCGTATCTTTTCAGGAGCTCGTGAACAGTGCTCGATTCCGTGCCTTCGTCGAGAAACAGGAGGCGGAGACTAAGGCCTTCGGGAACAAGTTTGCTGCCCTCCTCGTCATGCCCATCCAGCGCATTCCCAGGTAATAGCTAGGATCCCCCCTTACAATTAGTTATGATCAGTGACTCAATTCAGGTACACGATGCTGCTCAAAAGACTCTCTCAGGCAACGGACGACAGCATTGAGAAGGCTGCACTCTCTGGTTAGTTAAAGTGCTTAGAAGCAAGGGGAGACATTCGTTCGGCTATTGCAGTAGTAAGTTATATGCCCATCGATGACGAAATTAATAACGTCTACTCGTTCAGAAGTGCTCGAGGAGTTGGAGGACATAACGGAATCGATGCAGAAGTGCATCGCGGACTACGAGAACAGAGAGAAGCTCCTCGAGATCCACGTGAGTAATGACTTTCGCTTTGTAGCAAGGGCATTAACTGGTTATTGAGAGACTAAGTATAATAAATCTATATTTTCAGGACAAGATCACCATTCCCGGCGGCATTCTCATCCCCGGTAGACGGTTCGTGCACGAAGGAACCCTCTTCCACGTGAGTCCACCTTCCCTCTCCTCCCCCTACATCCCCTCTGCTCCCTCTAACCTCTTCTCCTTCAGCGTGTCAACGTGGGTGAGGCTATCTATCGTGAGCGTATGTTCTGGCTCTTCTCGGACATTCTCGTCGTGGGCAAGGCCAAGCCCTCCGTCTTCCCGGCAGGAAGGAAGTAAGTAACCTAACTTATTAGGATCAATAAAACGAGAACTAGATACATAGGAATCATTTAGAGCAAGTACTCCATAAGCAAAGGAACATGAATTACAGTGAATAAAGGTGCTTTTCCAGGTACGACATGAAGTTCCGTTTCCCCCTTCGTCATCTCATCGTCAAATACGATCAGTGGGATGGCAGTCTGCAGTTGAAGTGCAAGGGAGAATCGCTCATCGTCACCTCGGACACCTTCGAGAAGCTCGGAAGATGGTGAGGATACGAACATGCTTACTCTTACGTTTATCACACTTCCCTTAGGGAAATAGGCCATGACGTATAAATAGAGGTGTTAAGAAGAGAATGAATTCATTCATATGAAGAGTGATTGCAGGCACAACCTTCTCGAGACGGCGGTCGATCGCGCGTGCGTTATGCGTGCTACGCTGAGGAAGGAGAGCAGTCGGCTGCCCATGAAGAACAAGAAGTAAGTCTGTCTCGTGGGCTGTCTGACATTGGGTAACGGGGGATATAAAGCAAGCCAGAATGCAAACGATGTAAAAATGTCACGAGATTAGCCGAATAGGTAAACTGCAAATGTTGCAGGACGAACATCCGCAAGGCAATCACGAAGCGTTTCCACCAGATGGCCAACATGACCTACCACTACGGAGTGAGTGTCAGCGACGGAGACTCGAGCGGTTCCAACGAACCCTCCACCTCCACCAGTCTCCCCCTTCAACAGTCCCCCTTCCGACCCGATCGCGTACTCATTACCGAAGCGGAGGAACACGCGGTAAGCGTTAGAAACGGCAAAAGTGAAGGTCCCGGGGAGATTTGAACTCCCGTCGCAGGATTCAGAGTCCTGAGTGCTAACCGCTACACCACGGGACCACTGGAGGAGAGCGGAGAGAGCGCAAGCTTGATTGACAGCCCACGGGTAGAGAGAGAATGGAAGAAAGAGTGTACCGTGCGCATTTGCTCTCCTCATCTCTTCTCTTCGCTCCTTTCTAGAACAACAGCACTCGTGAGATCATTGTCGCTCTAAAAGAGAGAGAGAATGGCAGGATGGAAATAGCATTCTCTCCTCTCTCAATGTTACAGTAGTGGCCGAAGGGAGATTACCCGCGATCCTCTCACTCTCATCTCATGCTGTAACCCAGCACGCCATTGTCTCAGTGGTCCCGTGGTGTAGCGGTTAGCACTCAGGACTCTGAATCCTGCGACGGGAGTTCAAATCTCCCCGGGACCTTCTCTTTTGCTTTTTTGACTGAATTTGGAGTATGTGTGTTTGCTGCAGGAGGAGTCGTTCATGACGGAAGAAGCGGACGGAGAGGGAACATCGGGAGATGCGGGGAACAGGAAGAGAAGGACAATGACCGAGTTCGACCGGGAACTCCAGGCTGTCGTGAGGTGAGTACACCTAGAGATCTATGCTCTATGGCATTATAAGGTGCCGAGAGATCAGGCTAGACTAAGTATTCCCCTTGCAGAACTCGCTACGTGGAGCACAACGAGGACGGGAGTCCGAGTACCTTCACCCTCAATCCTCTCACTCCCGTGGCTCCGGCCTTCGTGAAGGTGCGAAGCTCTTCTGTCCATCGATAGTCACACACATAGGATACACCCAGAGACTAACCCATTCCGTTCAGCACCGTCGTCCCCTCCGTGAGACTGCTGCTGCCATCGCCTATTCGTCGCCGTCGAAGCGTCAGAAGGTCCACAGGACCCTCACGCAGCCCGAAATCCGCAAGCTCAGCTATCTCGTCGGTTCCTCTTTCATTACCCTATTTACAACTAACTAAATGAGTGTAATATTAATCCCTTCCCTTCAGGAGCACGTCTCTTCAGCAGAATCGTCGGAGCACTCAGCGGAGAACTCGCCCATCAACCGTCGTGCCTCCGTCCCCTGGTGGGTGAGCGAGACTGCTCCAGCCGAGTACGTGAGGGGAGCCGAGGTCTCGCGACTGACCAAGATCGCCCAGAGATGCTCCATCATGTAGACACATCACAGTCCTCCCTTCCCCGTGAGGTGGACCACTCATAACATTCCTGTACCATCGAGTTGATTGCTACTATTTATCCTAGCCACTTAACGGTCATTATTACATTTCCGAGTCTCATAATGTATCATCACTATTCATGCTTCGATCATAACTTAAGTTTTCCTGTACCATGCCACTCTCCTCATCTTATTTTACCACCTCATTTCCCAACTATTCCTGTACTATTGAGTCCCGTTACTTATCTATATTCACGGCATATCTCCTTCACAGCATAATTGCCCACAATCTGGTTGTTGCCCGTATTTCCTTGTGCACCGCTATTCGAAGTGTCACTGTTTGATCTTCGACTACCGAGACGATCTCTCATATCCTGTACTATTCCTGCCTATTGAGATAAAGAAAGAAAAGTCGTAAAGTAAGATTCATAGCTACCAATAGGGGGAAAAGAAGCTATGGAGGGGAAGGGAAATGACAGTTAGTGCAGAGATTCTGAAGCGAGGAAGAGGAGGAGATGGCCGAAACGGTGTCGATTATAACGGTGAGAGATGGGACTGAACGAAGGGAGGATTACGGGGGGATGGGGGAGGGGGGAGGAGAAGGAAGGAAGGATAGAGTTGGAGAACAGCGACATCGAGCGGTGCAGAGAGGAACAGATGATTCTGGAGCGACAGGAGGCGACGAAGCGACTCGTGAGCTCTCTTCCATAATATCCACCTTATTCCTCTCCCTCTCAAGACTGTCCATTCCCCTCCTCCCCACCATCTCTTTCCTTCCAGTGTTGCTTCATCTGCATCGTCCTCTTCATCTTCGGTCTCATCGGTGCTTCCCTGCTAGTCATCGCCCTCATTATCGGGTCCCCTCCCCTCAAGACGGAGTTCCCTCTTCCCTCTGAATTCAACTCGATGTCTGCCCCGAATCCCCTTCGTCCGTGACTACCGTCTCCCTCTTCTCCTCCTCGTTATTCACTCTAATCCCCAGACGAGATAAAGCGATTCGTGCAGTGTGCATCATTCACAGTGTATCGATGACAGTTGAGAAGGACGATCACGAGGGGAGTGATGAAGTCAAGCCGTGCTTACTACCTCCGTTGGAACCGCTCGTTAGGGGGACATCGGCATCAGTGGTGAGAAGGTGGTTTGGGGTCGACGTTGATCATTGAAGGAATCACTGGGAAAGCGGCGAGTGAACAACGAGGATGAAGAGGGGGCGAGTGTTCACAGCAACAGAAGCGACAACAAAGGAACGCAGGCCTTCGTGAGTACTTCCAAGCCTTTCTTAGGAATAAAGATAATCTCATACTATTGCTTAAGTTCTGGGCGATGATCGGTATTCTCCTGGTCTTCCTCGCAGTCTCCCTTGGACTCGTCAAGTACCACCAAGTCCTCAACGATCACATCAAAGCGGCGGCTCACAACGACTCGTCGGGCCTGCTCTAACAGTCCCGTCCTCCCATTCCTATCGCATTCATCGCTCAGTCTCTGTCTCGTCTCTCCTTTCTTCCTCTTCTTCATTCTGTGTTGTCGTCTCGAATTAGCTACCATAAAGAACAGAAGTTCGAACTCGTTCACCGTGGTTTTGTCGCCCTCGTTTGGTCGTTACACAAACAAGCGGAGCGAAGGAGGGAAAGATCGACTGACTGGTCCAGCCAATGAATATACGGACAAGGAGACAGTGGGAGTGAGTGGACCTCGTTCCCTATCTCAGTCTGATTCCTATCTTCTCTTCGTTGTTTTCTCCTGCTTCTCTGCCGACCGTCCCCTTCTTCCTCTTGCATTTGTCAGCTGGCCTAACAGAGTCCGGTTTGATCACAGTTCAGACCGCGCCTTTCCCTTCCCTCCAATCTAATTAGCCCCTCGGTATTCGCTAACCCGACAAAGGTTAGGTTTTGCCAGCCTTTCCCTCTTGCAACTACTCCGGTTTGGTCGCTGTAAAGCCCTCTCCCCCTTTACCATCTGTAAGTCAGAGTCAGGCCCCTCCTTGTGGCAATAAAGCACTTTCCTCACTCACCCATAATAAATGTGTCCAAGAGGGGAATAGAGAGAGACAGAAAGAGGACAGGGGGTACAGTTCACAAGCTGTCTGTCTCATGTTGAGAGTGACCGGTCATCTCCCGTTCCTCTTCCAATAGCATTACCTCCCTCTCTCCATCCAACATCCAACATGAGGCGATCATCACACCTTTCACTTCCAAACAGAACCAGATGATAAGCTATTATCTCGTGAGGACGTAATTCATTTGCTTATTCGCCCATTCCCTCACACCTTCCCATGCAACAACTCCTCTTCCTGCCGTATCTCGAACTCTCTATCCGACCTGTCCCTTCTTCCCTTTCCCTCCGAACTCCCTTCTCCACTCTCGAACCGATCTCCGTTGCCCTCTTCTCCCCTCTCCCCGTCTCCCTCCCTCAACTCCTCCTTTCCTCCTTACCACACGCATTCCATGTGTCCCCCAATGGCCTAAATGCCCGATAGGATATCTCCATGTTCTCTTCTCTTCTCGTCTTGTCTACTATCGCAACTCCGTCATCTCTTTCTCTCCTCTCATAAGTCTGCCCATAAACCTTCTGCTCTCCCTCCGTTTCCTCTCTTCCATTTCCCTCCTCTCTCAGTCCTCGTCCCTTCTCACCTCGCCTCTCCTCTTCTCCTCTTCAGCTCCTTTTCTCGCCCAACTCCATTTCGACTCAATCGCTAGTCTTGATCATAATCTGTTTGCCTGTTCGCTTAGATCGGAAAGCCCCTCCGGGAGTAGGTGAGGGAGGCGAGGAGGGGAGAGGGGGAAAGAGAAGGAATGGGGAGTCTGTATACGGGGTTGTCTGCTAGTGTCATCGTTGCAGGAATGACAGAGTGTGGTCGATGCGGGGAGAGGGTCTACTTCGCGGAGTCCATTCATGCCATAGGACAGCACTGGCATCGACCCTGCTTCGTCTGCTGTACGGTACCCTCCCTTTCAAGTTTTATCTGTAAAATCAATGAATTATGTTACAAATTTCTCGATCTTTCTCTTATTTGCTCCGTACCTATTTCACGCGAAGATGCATAGAGAGCATACTATTGTACGGTCTCCTTCATCGCGCGTAATCGCACAAATGCACCGTAATAACGAGTATCCACTGCAATTCAGCCAATCCCTCATGCTCGCGCAGTCTCGACTCCCGCTCATGCAATGATAACAACAACAAGGTGAGTGATGGGGATGATAAGAGGGTCTCAACCTCTCTACCTCCCTTCCCACTCTCATCCTCCCTCTCAGCCCTACTGCAATCACTGCTACAAAGCCCTCTTCGGTCCGAAGGGCGTCGGGTATGGAATCGGCAGTGGAGTCCTGTCGACAGCCAGCACCTACAATGATAACAACAATGACTTTGGATTCAAGGTAGACAGCCTTGGGTATTGAATGGTAGGGGGGCTAATGACACGTTAGACGACCTCGAGTGATGACAGAAGGGAAGGGTGTCAATGGCATAGGTGAGCTACGGAATGGACAAGACAGACCCCGTGACATCATCCATCTCGTATGGAGTACATCGGGACAACTCACGATCATCCTTCATTCGGAACGTGAGTATCACTCTTCTCTCACCTCTCTATCACCCTCGTTCTCTCCCTTCCTATACACGTAATTACGTGAAGGGATATGCGGCAACCGGTCGTGAGGTAGGGATGGATTGTGCCCTTCTTCCTCCGCTAATCACAGATTATGTTCCCATTTCGAGGGTCTGCTTCAGATCGATGATCGGTTCGTAGAAAGGAACGGAATCGTCCAAGGTTCGTCCTCTCCCTCTCCCTCCCCCCTCTCCGGTCCATTCCCTCGATGTCCCCTAATCGTCTAGGCAAGCACATAAGAAGTAGTGGATCACTCGATAGTCCCTCTATCACTTTCAGCCACAGTCATAAGAGGGGCTGGATCACTATCTCCCGCCTGTACAGAATCCAGCATCGACTCTTCCGATTCAGTTGGTTCTTTTCGTATTGTCGATATTGTAATCACCACGAGCGATCTATCACATCTATCATAATCTATCGCATCATTAATTCTCGTATGGTACTAATATCGGACCCCCATTGGAACATGCTTCCCCTAAACAGCCCTCTTCTCGCCCACCCGCAGTGTCCTTCTGTCGAACTGTTTGCTGCAAGCGAGAGGGTCGGCCTATTGATTCCCGTCTCTTTTCCTCCTCTGCTCTCTCTCTCCCTTCATTCCTCTTTCGGCCATTCATTCATTCATTCATTCATTCACTCTAACCAAGAACTATTGCTCTTTCTCTCTTCCCTTCGCAACACTACACACTTCACGTACTAATCGTATTATCGCTCCAATGTCTCCTTCCACCCTCTTATGCTTTCCCTCTATCCCACCCTTTCCCTCTCTCTCCCTCTCCCTTTCTATCCCCTCTCCCCCCTCAACTCTTCCATCATGCTTGCTCTGGTCCTTCTCTATTTCCCGCGCATTCCCCTCCTCGTAACTCTGTCGTATCCGTAGCTAATCCTCGTAGCTCAAAGCTCAATTCGTTCAGCGGAATTAGTCTGTTTCGTGTCTAGGTGCTTCTGTGATTGAGTGAAGTGCTAGCTTAGAATGTCCCTTGCAGGAGCCATGCAAGTTCACGATTCGTCACAAGATGCACATTGCTGCAGCGAACGAGCAGAAGAAGACCGAGTGTGGAAAGTGCGGAAAGACCGTTTTCGACGCTGAGAAAGTACTGGCCGCCGGAGCGGTGAGTCTTCTTCATGATGATAGAGACCTTTAAAGTATTAGTTTGGTACCTTAACTGCGAGAAGGCAACTATCCATGACGAACTCTCTAGACTGTAGGCTGATCCATTAGAGAAGGCCACTTGACCGTGCAGACTCACTCCTAATGTTCTCTTCCCTTTTTGCAGATCTGGCACAAGAACACTTGCTTCACGTGCACGAATTGCAATAAACGACTCGAGTCGAGGACTCTCTGCGAACGAGAGGGAACACTCTACTGTAACTGTGAGTAGACTCTTTTTGAATGACACGAAATAATTGTGTAGTAGTCAGAGTATCGACGAGAGTGACAATGCTATGTGGCCCACAACGAGCGCATGAGCAAGATTGCGCCTTTTCGCCTTTAGAAAGCTGATTCACCCCTTCTGTACGATGCCTCCCCCTTTTTGCATAACATTCTCCATCGGTCGCCCACCTTTCCATCCCTTATGTTTGTCTCTTCGGGCGTTCCGCTTAGCTAGGGCATGAAAGGACTGGGATGTTAGAGAGGGATACGAGGGAGGGAGAGAGTGAGAGACCGGCTAAGTCCATCTCATTGCAGCCTGCTACGCACGGGCCTTCGGACCGAAGGGATACGGGCACGGAGTGGGAGCTGGGATCCTGCAGTTGCACCAGTGACCCCCTTGTCCCCCTATTATCCCCCTCCCCATGCATTCCCTCATTTCGTGTCCTCGTTCATTACTTCCCATTGAATACATTCGTTCATTGATACCCGTCTCTCGAATAAACGAACGTCCCTTCCCTCCTCGTCCTCCTTGCTCTTCTTCCTGTGTGTTCCACCAAGCACCGCTCTCTCAGCGTACCTCTCTCTCTTCCTTTCACAGTCCTCAGTCCTTCCCATTCCAGCCCTCTCCTCTTCCCTTCTCGACTCTTCCCTCTCCAAATACGCTTCATGTCCACAAAAAGGTCTGCCATGTCTTCAGAGGGGGGTCCAACTGTAGGCAATTCGTGTGTATCTCTTCCGTATTCACTCCTTTCCTTCCGAGTCGCACTTATCTCTCTGTGTCGCTCCCTCCCTCCTACTTCCTCTCTCCCACTCATTCTCTCTCATTCCCTCTTCGTCCTTTGCCTATCTTCGTAGCCTAGCCACTGGGAAAGCGAGACCTAATGAGAGGGAGGAGATTGCAGTAAGAACAAGGAGTCGAAGACTCGCAAAGGGAAGATGGACGGTTCCGATGACGATTCCACTTATACTCCGAACCCGTAAGTCTACAATTGACAATTAATAATTAGTAATTCACAACCGCTAATTGATATTTGATAATTGAGAACCTCGACCCCTACTACAAAGCTATACGTCTAAGTCATACTACTACTAATATCTAAAACCAGTAACCTTGACTTATAGTATGTAAGCACAAGCTTGCTTCAAAATTCTGCGTCAGTCATCGTTTAATGCCAAACGAGTTTTCTCCCATATGTCTCGAAATGCTCGTTCTTTCCAATGCCTGGGTCTTCCCTCGTCCCCTCTCATTTCTCTCTTCAGCCGTCCATCCAAGAAGAAGAGCACGGGAACGAATTCTCCACCGAAACCGAAGGGACGACCTCCGAAGTACGTGATTTTCACCGCCTTTCCTTTCGGATTTAATGAAAGTGGGCTGAGCCGTCGTAACTAAGGGCCCGAACATCGGTGGCTTCGACGAGTTCTGAAGCAGAAGAAGACGAGACACCAGCCAAGGGAGAGACGACCGAGAGGGCTGCCAGTGTAGAGACCAGTGTGGAGACCACGAAGACTCCCCAACCTGAAGGTACGTCTGAAGATAGGTCACCCTCCCCCTCCCCACTCTCTCCCCCCTTCAGAAAAGAAACTGTGACTGCTGAGAGAGTGTTTTAGTAAGTGCGCGAACACTTTCTCTTCTCTGTGTCTACTTTGACCCTTGTGTCTTCAGTAATAGAACGTCAAGGATGGGTGCTCGTGATTGAATAAGATCGGAGGGGAAGAAGGGGGTGGGGTATATTATACGGTTTGGAGATGGGAGGGAGCGGGTTAGAGGGTGTAGTGATCAAAGGTTGAGAAGGGAAGGGAAGGGGAATGGAAGCAGATGTAGGGGAATAGTACGTAGTGGCTGACCACGAAAAGTCTACTGCATTTCCTAATATTGTTTTACAACTATATTTAGTTTTACAAGTTGAAATTCTGCTGAATTCCTCATCCTTAAAAGAAAGGCTTCCGTAAAGAGTAGTACTCCTTTCGCTTCCCCACAAGTCTCGTATATCGCTCGAGTTCGTCGATCCTTAAGATATCCATCCTTCTGTTTTCCTCCCTTCCCGATACTCTCTTCATGCCTTCCTTATCCCTTCTTCCATCCCTTCCCCAACTCCCCATCTCTACCCATTTCATCCCCTCCCTCGCGTCTTCATACCTCGCTTGTTCTCTTGATATCTCATCTTTCCCTTTACACCTTCCTCATCCCTATCCGATTCCTCCCCTCACCCCTTTCCATGCTTCTTTCTCCACCCAATCATTCCATCATGCCTTTCGCGTCCCTCCATACAATACTTTCCCCTTAGGCTCACACACAGCCTCCTTATAACCATACTACTCCTTCGCTCTTAAGGAAATGCTAACTTCTTCTCCTGCTACCATTCCTTTTCCAATTCAAATCACTACCACCCCAACCTCACCTATCCCCCATCCCCCTTCCTTGCTTTCCTCCCACTCCCTTCATCCAACAACTGGCCCTCGTTCCTCTCTTTACTCTCTCCACTCATTCCGCACGGTTCCCGCAAGGTGTAAACCTTTTTTGTAGAAGCTTCTCCCTTCGGCCTCTTAGTCGTCCTCCCCCCAATAATCCAGTCTACATCCCCTTCATAATCTTAGCTCCTGTCTATCCTCTCTCATTCACCGCGCCCATTCTCATTAACGAGACTAATTCGCTGCGGAACGTTCGACTATGCGGTGACAGTGATCAGTGGGTGATCTTCGGAGGGTCAGAGAGGGGAGGAGTGTGAAGGGGGAGGGAGGGTGATAAGAACAAAGCGAATAAGGCTAATCCCGACCCTACACCTCCCTCCCTCTGCAGCAGTTGGCTGGTGTTGCTATAATTTGCCCGCGGACTGAGAGTGGGCGGACGAAGGGAGGAGAGTGTAACGTCTTCCCTCGTAGAAGAGAGAGACGGAGGGGGAGGGATGGAAGGGAGAGAGCCGGAGGGAGCGAAAGAGATAGTGAAGGAGTGCTGTGACGGTAGGGGGAGGAGACGGGAGACGAGGGAGTTGAGGGAGGAGGTGAGGGAGTGAAGAACTGGGGAGGGGAGGGAAGGCACTGAGCTCATCTCGCCCATCATGTACTAGCACGCCGACTAATGCCATTCCTCTCCGTCTCTCTCATTCTCCTCCCCGATGATCACTTCACTGGTTCCTCTGGCAACGACCTGTCGATCACCCCGCTCCTTCTTTGACTCACGCCAACTCCCCTACTACCCAATCGTGCACCCCATCCTTGCACCCCTATTCTCATATCTGCAGTCCCCCCCTTCCTCGTCAACCCCCTCGTTCGCTCCTCCACTGATGTTGCTTTGTCGTGTCTCTCTTATACGTGGACGTTGTGACCACTTGAGTAGCAAACAAACCTCAGTCAGTGACTACTCTCTCTCACTGTGTCTACTTAGACTACCGTCTTCTTCCCTTATTCGTCTTCTCTCCTCCCATAACCCTCTAACTATCTCTCTCCCTCCTGTAACCGACTCCTCAAGCATCTCCGTCGGAATCCTTGCAAAAAGCCGAGAGGAGTTGACTGAGAGCGAGGTAGAGAGTGAGAGGGAAGGAAGAGTGCGCGTTCTTCTCTTACCTTCTCGCGATGATGGGGTAGTCTGATTGCTCTGTGCTTCAGTCTCTCATCTCCTTATGAGCCCTCTTGCATATCCCTTGTACCCGTATTCTCCCCTCCCTTCCCTCCGAATCCCCTTCTCCTTCAGTGATGTCGGGCAAGGCTCCGCACTTCCCTCAGCAGCCGGTCGCACGACAAAACGACGACGGATCACTCGAATTGGAGTGCTTCCTCGAGGCCGCGCCCCTCCCCGACATTAAGTGGTTCTACGACACCGTGAGTCATTCATTTATCAACCCCGATCAGAGCGGTCGCGCCCCACACTTCCCCCGTATCCCCCACATAGACCCGTCCCCCGTTCCTCGCCATCCTGCCCGTGTCTCCAATGAGACTCTGTGTCAAGATCCGCTAGCAAATATCATGCTCTCCGCTGCGATTCCCAGGCGTCTACCCTCTTTCTCCTGAGAGAACAACAAATTACACACACACTGTGTGCCTCCTCTCCCCGTCCTCCCAATCGCTTCGCTTTCAATCACACAACTTTCCCGATGATTGGCGTCAAATTAAAAGGGTCGTCGTCGGGGGAGCGCTATCTCTTCACAAACACTCGCGCAAAACGAGCGGTCGATGAGGGTAAACAAGCGAGTGTTGAGGAGTCACTTTGCAGACGGAGATCAAGCAGGGCGGTCGCTTCTCGTACCGATTGGACAACAAGGGCAGCGATGCCTACTCCGCTGTTCTCCAGATCAAGGTGATAGGGGAGTGGTTAGTGTTAAGGAGAGGTTGACTACATCAAGCACATCTGAATCGGGGCTGATCTTGTGTAATGGCTCTTCCTCCCTCTTTTTGGATAGTAAGTCGTGCTTGGCTCGCTTCTTCGTCTTCTTCCCCTCAGACACAGCGAAGAGTGCGATGGACGTGTCACCTTTCCACTATGGCTGGCATGCACAGTTGTCGTCCACGCATTACACAGAGAGAGATATGCTCATCGAGTGGGGAGATGGCCAGAGAGTGAAGAGACCGGCCAAGAAGCATTTGCATACGAGGCTGTCTTACACTCTCAGAGAGGGACCTCGAGGGGACTCGCACGGTGGTTGGGGAAAGACACGACCCGAGCCTACTAGTATTGAAAACACACGAATCAATCAATCGTTCTGAGAGAGTGTGCCAACTGTTCTTCTAAGCAGGCTTTCTTTTCGAGACTTCTCCCTCTCATTTGTGTAGGCGGGTAGAAGAGAGATAGAGAGGAAGAGACAGACACGCTGTTTGTACGAGATAGAGGAGGGACGAGGGAATGTGAGGAGGAGAGGGAGGGGAGAGAGGTAAAGCGAGAGAGGTAGGAGAGGGATGAAGATCCCATTGACAACATCACACACACACCTCTCAATTACCGTGCTTATGAAGGAATGAAGGCTTCGGAAGGTCATAAACACGCCAGATGTGCTCGTTCCCTTCTCCGAGAGAGATTCATCTCTTTCCAGGATCTGGCCGATTCCGATGCAGGCGCCTACAGATGTGCCATTGTCAACCCGCACGGAAAGGGAAACGCCAACTTCAACTTGAAGTTGACTGGTAGGGAAGGGGGAAGGGGACTAGGCCTGATCTTGCATCTCAGGATTCTCCTCGCCCACCTTTGTTGAGAAGCCGCAGATCTCGTCGCGAGATGACGGCAGAGTTATGGTTATGGAGTTCCGAGCAAAGTCCATCCTCAAGCCCACTTTCGTCTGGCAGAAGGTATGAACTATTTGTGATATAATAAGAGAAAAAACTATTGATAGATGGGATAAGTGGAAGTATACTGTAGTAAAGGAAGAGGGCCTGCTCTAGTGATCAAACACACGAAAAAGGGGCTATGGGAAGAGATGGAGACTGCATAGTGTAATGGAAGGAAGGGAAGAGGAAGGTTGAAGGGAGGTAGGGGGATCGACTCATTGTATTGTCTTGTCTTGAGGGAGAGGAGATCGTAGCCGAATCCGACCGAGTCAAGATCGTCTTGAGGGAGGAACCCAACCAGGTCTACTATGCCGCCCTCGAGATCCGGGTGAGTCAAATCAGGATACAACACAAACTTGTAATGTAGACTAACAACACACTTTTGCGCATAGACGAATTTCTTAACATTTCCAGATTCACATCTATATGCATATTTCAATGGTATTGGCATGCAGAGTTGTGAAATAATACATCATGCAATATATCATTCATATTTGCAAATTCCCATCAATCACGGAGTGATATTCTCTTGTTTAGGAGCCGACGAAGGAGAAGGATGCGGGTCAGTTCGTGTGTACTGCGAAGAACGAGTCGGGCAAGCTCACTGCCACCTTCACCGTCAAGTTCGAGGGTAAACAACCTTGTTGACTAGAGAGAGATAGTCGTGTAATCTTATCATGAAAGGTTCGCGGGTCTCATATACGAGCGGTGAGGTGCTTCCCTTATACACATAAGAGAGTCATGCAAGAGTCTCGATTAGTCTACGATAGCTTATTATTCCCCGCACTCTCTCCCCACATTTCGCAAGATTAGCCTACAAGGAGGTTCTATTCCTGACTGACAAGTCTGAAAATCGACGATTACCCGTTAATCAGCGAACAATGGATGAATAGCCATGCAGCTGCATTGTAGTGAGGGAGGTTGCAGATGAATAGAAAAGTAAAGAATGAATGAGAGGTGTGCTCAGAATGAACTAATATCTCGAGGGGAGGTAAGTTCCATGGCGGAATCCGGTAGTACTCATCAACCGCTTAAAATCTTTGGCATAATGGTGTAGTTACAATAACTAGGTCTTAAAATATTTATAATATTATTAAGTTCTCTCTTTCAGTTCCCCAAGGAGCGCCGACCTTCACACGAAAGCCGCAGATCCTCCAGAAGACCTCCGACTCTGGGGATCCAGCCATCGTTTTCGACATTGGATTCCAGGCCGACCGTAACCCCGAGGTTGGTGCTACGAGGGAACTTAGGAGGGAGGGAAAGAGAGAAGAAGAACCCTTCCCCGTACTAACAGATTAGTCAGTCGAAACATACGCACATCATAACGAGACTCTTCCACGAACTCGCGTCTTGATTGCAGAAAGATGTAAACATGCATTTCAGGTTATCTGGATCAACCCCAAGGGCAAGAAGATGAAGGAGTCGTCCCGAATCAAGTTCAACCTCACCCCCGATGGAGGAGCCAACACCTTCACCGCCCAACTCGAGCTCAAGGTCAGCGAAAGAGTACTTCTCCCTGAGACCGTTCCGAGAGGAGCTTCTCCCGAACGGCACCGAATTCCTTCGAAAACAACGTCAGCCTCAGCTTACGACTAAGCAGCGCAGTAGGAGACTAGCACGGGGCTTTGAAACCATTTAGAATCGTGCACTTAAGTGGAGGTAGGCAAGGGAGGGAGACCTGTAAATACGGCGATCGAGAGAGGGAGGAGTCCTTGCAGAACTACAAGGCCAAGGACTCGGGCACGTACACATGCAATATCAAGAACGACGCGGGAGAGGCGAACGTAGAGCTAACCCTCAACATCGAAGGTATCCCCCTCCCCCTCCATTATGTGTGTGTCCTCTCGTGCTCTTATTCCGTCCTCCAGTCCTTCTTCCTCAGTGTTCCCTCCATCTACCCCTCCTCTCCATCTAACCCTCACAACTTCCACTCCCCTTCCTCTTCCTCCTCAACCTTCTCCTCCCTCCTTCCCTTCATCTTCGTTCGAAAGAACCTTTCAGACGGCACTCCCCTTCTTCCTCTTCTTCCTTTTCTGCTCCTTTCCCCCAATGCCTTTTTCAGTATATGACGAGGAAGGCAAGGCGGTCGAGTGAGCACATATCTCAGTGTGCGTTGTCTTAAGTGGTGGGGGGAAGAGACAGACGGGAGGGAGCCATGGGAGGGGGGACTACTGGGAAGAGTACGGGCACGATGCATACACAACAAGCACAATCCACCCTCACTTCACTGTCCCTCTCGTGTCCTTCTCGTGTCTCACTTATCCATCGACGTGTCCATTGTGAGTGTTCACCACGAATGGCCGAGAAATGGAGACTAGCCGAGTCCTTAACCGAGTCTCCATGTCTCGTGTCATACAGTCCCCGTGTGTCCAGTGCAGAGCACGCCACTCGCTTCTCTTTCACTCTCAGACATTCTGCCAAAGGCGAATCGCATGTTCTCAGTGTCGTTGTGTCTCAGTCTGTGCACCTCTCATCTGGTCTCTCCGATCTCTCCCAATCTCCTTCTCCATCCCCATCCCGCTCCCCTCCCAACAGTCCCTCTCCGATTGTATTCTTCTCAGGTCCCCTGGACGATGGAGCGGATGATGGCAGCGAAGCGTAAACTTCTTCTTCTTCTTCGTTCTTGTCTTCTCTTCGCCCGACCTCGTTCCCATCCCCGTTCACATCTTCTATATATGTCCCTCCCCTCCCCCCTTCTCCTCGTCATATAGTTGCCCTCCCCACTTCATATATAGTGATATAATATCCCGTCGTCCCCAAACCCCTCCCCCATCATCTTCCGATGCCTCGTTCCTCTTATCGTCTTCGTATTCCTCCTCCCCTCCCTCGCCCCTCCCCCTTCCCTTTCCGCTCCATTTCTTGTGCCTTTCCTTGAGAGGATCAACTCCTGCCCGATCGGCCCTCTCTTTCCGTTCTCTTTTTTCATCGTTTGCATTACCTACTTGATATGTCTCCGGATATCCTTGTTTCCCTCTCTACGTACACAATCTCTTTCTGACTTGCACCACAAACACGGAGAAATAAGAAAAGCCGCCGTCCCCCAATATATAATTGTCATGGTCGTTTTCGTTCGCTAGATTAATGGAAACGAATACAGTGGAGAAGATGGAGGGTGTGTATGTTTATTACAGGGAACATGTGTACAGACCAAGAAGAAGAAGAAGAAGTTACAAGATGTGGTCTTTGAAGGAGGCGGGACATGTTTGTGGAAAGGGGAATGAGAGGAGAGGGGTATGAAAGATCACCCTATTGTCTACTAGTTATATGCATGGTCTTCCTCTCCTCCCCCTCCTCCACCCGCTCTGCTCCCTTCCAAGTCTTGTCGCTGTTCGGTCGTTTGTCTTCGTCCTTCCTCTCGTCTCCACAACGTCCACTGGTCTCCCCTCCCTTCTCTCCTACCGATCCCTTGCAACTCTTTCCCTTCCTTCCTAAGCCTTTCCATTTTCCCTTCTTCCCATAAACCGTGACGGACGGCTATCAGTGCAGCGTCGTTTCGAGAGGAGTCTTACCCCAGTCCCTGACAATGGTCCCTCTTGTATCATTCCTCCCTCCAATCCCGTATACCTCCTCCCATTTGTCTTCTCCCCTTCCCCATATCGAAGCCTCAGCAGTATTCTCATATCTTTCATGTCTCTCTCTCTCGATCTTCCCTCATATCTCCTCTAGCCTCCTCCTCTTCCCCCTTTCCTTTCCCTTCATCACTCTCATATCGCTCTGCGAACTAATCTGCTTCCTCCTAAGCGTAAGGTATCAAACGTATATCCCTTCCTCCTATTCCATCCCTCTCCCCTTATTCGCTTTCCTTGTGTCAGTGCTTATCCCACTTTGTCTCGTCATTCTTTGTCTCTTCTTGGCATAGAGATAGTCACCAGGCATCGTGCAGAAGTCTCCCACTAGACTATCTTCTCTCCCCGTCCTCTTATGCTCTCCTCCTTCTTTCTTCCCACTTTGCCTATGAACTAACGGTAAACATGTTTCCAATCAAGAAGTGAATATCTACAACTCTCATCAAACTCATATCCCTCGACTAAACCATAGTCTCTCCCCTTCCATTCCCTCTCCCCTTCCCTTTCCCTACCGGTCGTCTTCAGGTATCCTGCATTGCATGTAAGCGGATACTGCCGGGGTCTCGGACCTCATTCCTTACCAAACTTTTTGTGCCCGTCCGTTTGCTCTTCATTAGGAGACACTCTACTTCTTTCCGTTACATACATTTACGAGTGTGCCGTCTCGTCCGTATTCTATCTCCGTTCTTCTTGCCCTTATCCCCTCCCTCCCCTCCCCCTCACAGACTCCGAATGGCCCCTCCACGATGAGTGCCGTGTACAATCTCTCCACGACGACTCCTCTCGACCTGCTCCTTCCCACGAGTCTTTCCACTCCCAATGTATGGAACTCGCCCTACCATCCATTCACGCAGGTAGTCCCGTTTCTCGCCTGGTTCATGGTCAAACCACATCATTTTTCACAATTTTTCAAAAGGTCTGCATGATTATCGTGCTTTTGGAAACATAGTTGCTAAGAAAGTTCGTTTTGTTCGTTCTCGAGTATTTTTCCGTCTCTTGTGTACTGTCAGCCATCTTTTCCAATCTCCCGTATTCTCCGATTTTCCACTTCGGTCGTTATTGGCGGGTACTTAGACAAGAGCGGGAGGGAAAGCTACGTCGATCACATCGTCAAGCCTGCATCTTTCTCTCTCTCCGTCCCTCTCAACAGCGCATTTCCATCTCTCCTCAGTTAGAAGGCGCCTGCTCGTTGACGGTGCCTACTCTGCCGCTTCTATTGACGACAAGCCAGCCACGACCTCTTGAGTTTCTGACGGATGATGATGGCTTTGAACGGGTGAAGTCGAAGATGAGGGGGAAGATAGGGGAGAAGATGGGGGATAGGGGGGTGGCGAGATAGGGGAGTAGTTGGGAGGGAGATGAATGAGGGGGTACGGGAGAGACTCTTTGTAAGGGGGAGCCAGCTATCGAGTGCCATCTATCCTTCCCCCACAATCTTCATCTCTTATGTGAGGCATGGAGTTTGGCTGTATGGAAAGGAGAGTGAGACGAAATTGCACGAAACAACGGAGACCGAAGTTCCGGACGAAGGAGAAGGGGAGAGATGGAGTGGGGAGAGGAACACTAGGGGAAGGAGAGGAAATGGAGGGGGAATGCGAGGGAGAGGGGAGGGGGGACGGGGTACAGGCATTGTTCATTGAGGAGAGAGGAGAATGAGAAGGGTACAGGGAGGGACTTGTCATGACTGTCTCGACGGGAGAAAATAACCATGTACAGCTTGAAAAGCAACAAAATCGTGGGGAATCGAGGGCGGCATGGAATGGTAAAGAATGGGAATCGAAAACTAGGGACGAGAAATGGAAAAGGGCATGATTGATGGGGAATGCTTGGAGGCGGTCGTGTGGCTCATTGTCGCTTTTCTCTCGCTCGAGACCATCATCGGAAATGCCATGGTCATTATCGCGTACAAGATTGAAAGGAACATCAGCAAGCAGGTACGCTCTCACCTTCACGTCGATCAATAAATAAACTTGTATATGTCGTACAAATCTACAAGTCACACTCTCCAAATGTCCCTCCATTCCAGGTCTCGAACCGCTACATAGTCTCTCTCGCTGTGTCGGATCTCATCATCGGCATCGAGGGCTTTCCCCTCTTCACAGTCTACGTTCTCAACGGTCCGTGACCACACACGTTTATTGCTTTCATTGAGGATTTCCGGCCTCGCATCTCATTTCCCTCTTCTCTTCTCCACCGATACTCCACTTTTCCCCCTCTCCCACATTTTCCGTGCCTTCCAATTATGTAGTATTAGTGAAATAAGTGTAGTCCAAAGATCATGGACGACGTAATGCAAGTCTCTTCAGGAGAGCGCTGGCCGTTGGGAGCGGTGACGTGTGAGACGTGGTTATTCCTGGACTACACTCTCTGCCTAGTCTCCATCCTCACAGTCCTTCTAATCACTGCCGATCGATATCTCTCTGTCTGCCACACTGCCAAGTATCTCAAATGGCAGAGTCCGACCAAGACACAAGTAAGCGAAGCAGTTGGAAGCCGACTGGGTGGTCCTCCAGGTCATGATCATCATGTCGTGGGTGGTCCCTGCCATCATCTTCGGCGTCATGATCTATGGGTGGTCGGCGATGACGGGCTCATCCGATAGGTATGGGTGGTCATTCCCTCTCAATTATCGATTACATCTTACCAACTTCCAGCAGTAGTATAGCATGAAGTGAGCCTAGCTAGGGTTCGGTCCTCTACAGGGCCTTGAGACCCAGCACAAGACGACGGTATCTGAATGGACTCCCGTAGTAAGTATCAGAGCACGCTCTCCCTCTCTCGCTCTCGCTCCTCAGACTCTCCTCATTCTACTTCTTATTTTATGCCTGTCCCCCTCCTCCTCCCTTCTTTCGCTCCTTCTTCTTCTTCCGCACGACACTAATGCTTTCATGCACTACTAGAACTAAACGAGGTATTAGAAACGACGTAGGCTGAGAAGGCTACGGTGACTATGAGTGAGAAAGCCTATCAGCCAAGGCATTGGATACTGTCGGCCCCCGAGTACTCACACCTTCTTCTTCTCTTATCCCTGCATCACCCACTCAGTTCTCTCCTCCAACTATCCATTCCTGCTCCAAACGCATGTCGATGTTGAGTTAGGACAGACAGAGTCTCTCTCCTAACGCTTCTTTGACTCTACAGTCCCCTCCCCTCCCCTATGATCGTCTCCCTTTCAGTATGAGTGGATCCGAGTGTTCGGCTCCGTTCCTCACCAATCCCTTTGTCAACATGGGAATGTATGTAGCCTACTACTGGACGACCCTCGTTGCCATGCTCATTCTCTACAAGGCACGTGCATACATCTCTCGATTGATAGAGAGATAGAGAGATACACTCCCTTATATCATTTCCTGTATTCCCTTATAGCTCATCTGTTTTCCGTGTGTGTTGACTGACAAGCGGAAAGTAACGAGAGAGGGGAGTTTGAGTGAGAGGGGAGAGGGGAGGGCGGGTGGAGGGTGGAGGGAGACGGAGGGAAAGTGTCACAATTCACTGTCCCCCGGGAACGGCAATCATGTCTGTGTCAACGACCGCCGCCCTCTATCCCCTCCATATCCTCTCCTCATCCCAATCACATCTTCACGAGCTCCCTCGAGAGAGACTGAGATAGTGTCTACCACACTACGCATATTATCTCCTTCTTCTCTTTCAGGGGATCCATCAAGCAGCTAAGAATCTCGAGAAGAAAGCCAAGGCTAAAGAACGACGGCACATCGCACTCATACTCTCACAGAGACTGGGGACTCAGGTAGGAGAGGTGGAGGACAACGAATAGCAAGGGAATGAAGAGAAGAGGAAGGGCTCCTACTCTCTTCTCTGTATGGGCCGAGTACGTCGATGATTAGAATAGAACTTGAACGGAAGATTTGATTTCGAGCAGCCTCTTTGCGGGCTGACTTCAATAGACGGAGCGCATGTCGAGAGGGGAAGGAATTGCAGAGGGACAACGGGGGTCATGCGGGTAGGGGAGAGGGGATGTACTATGAGATATATAGGATTTAAAATACTGGTCATGGTTATGCGATGAAATACAATGGAGTCTCAACTGGTTCTACAAAAGAAAATTGGTATATCTTGCAGTTTGAAAGGATTGTCTTCAGGTCGGTGTGTCGTTGATGTTGCAGTCGAGGAAGGAGAAGGAAGAAGCAGAGGCGAGGGCATCCGAAGAATCGAGGAGGGACAGTGGATACCATACGGCTGTCGCGGTAGGAGACATTCTAGCTCTATTCTAAAAGATATGAGGTTTTGTGACTTTATTCTAGTACTGTGTCCTTAGCGATAGGGAACATTATAACTCTAGCATTATATCTATAATATATCCTTATGATAGAAAACATGATGACTCTATCTTTAGTGATAGGGAAAATGGGTTGCGGCATAGGATATACAAGTGATAGGAAACATTCCAACTATATACTCAGAGGTGGTAGACATTCGCACTTTACCCTTAGAGGGTTGCTGAAGCCCACTTACAAATTTTTCTTCGGTGTCTTAGACCGTGAAAGTGTGCAGAAAGCTACGAGAACAGGGAAGTTCGAAGATCCTCAGCCTGCGGGTCATTAATAGCGACAGACGGCGCATGATCGTATTGCACTCTCTAAGTGAGAATGCGATGAATAGTGACGGGTATGTGTCTTCGCACTAAGCATCCGTTCCGTTCCTTCTGGATAGGCTAGCAGAGAAGGGACGACTGCCTGTGGAGAATGCGATTAGTCCGTCTCTCCATATATTCACTTATGAAGGACAATACTCGGGGTCTCGAGGCTTAGCCTTAGTGGAGGACGTCCGGTTGGAAGAGGGACAGTGAATGGGAAGGGAGAGGGTAGGGGGAGGAAGAGGATAGAGGGGAAGAGGAAGAGGGGGAATATGCCGTACGTCGGTCTAAATGACATCCATGTCACACGGCCATTTGTGAGACTGCGCATCGCTCATATCCACTCTCTCTTCTCCTTCTTTCCTCCTTTTGAGTGTTCGTCGATGGATAGCTGAATTATGGCACGAGAGAGCAATAAGGATAGCGGAACGAGGAATGAGAAGAGGGAAATAGGAGAAAGATCAGATTGGAAATGGGAATGGAGAGGGAGAGGAGGAGGGGGAGGAGAGGGAAGTGTAGTTGCAGGCATCGACGATTCACGCAGAGTCAGAACAGAATCTGGCGGTGATCCAGGAGGAAAGGAGCTTCATTGAGAGCAGTTCGAGGAGGGACAGTGAAGAGGGACGGATAGAACAGAGGGCCATGCTCAAGTGGTCAGTTAATGTTCATAGCGACGACTAATTAGTGAACTATGAAACTCTCTACAAACTTGTTACAGTTCATAAACTTCTTAATCTAAACGTCATGCAATCTTACATTCGTGCATGAAAACTCATGCTTCAGAACTAGCACAGCTTAACTAGACTGGTGAATATACATGGGATATAGAGAGATATGGTAGAGAGCCCTGCTCACTACGGTATTCTTGGTGTCAGGTGAACCGGTTGTTCCCTCTCCCCCTCTCCGTTCCCTCTCTCTCCCCTCCGATCCCTTCTCCCCTCTCAATCCCATCTTCAGCCCCGCTCCCGCTCCCTCCCCTGTCCCTATCATCCCTGAAGCCGTCGTGGTTCATTCTCCCTCTGATGGTTCCGTCAATCAGGCGACAGTCGTGAGGAAAGACACCGAGACTGGGGAGAAGGTGGGAAACCATCTCTTTTTACAAAACTACAAGAAAGAGCTCACACTAGTCATAAAGATACACTAAATAAAGAGCCCTCCATTAGACGTAGTACTAACGAGAGAAGAGTAGAGAAGAGTGGTAACAGTGTCCCTCGGTATGCATTCGCTTCCCCGCTTCGTATAGTGTCTCCCTCCTCCCTTCAGCTTCCCCGTACCGATTCTTCCCTCTCCCTTCTCTTCGGAGAGGACGACGATCTCTCCTCCGTCCTCCACTTCAAGACTCCCCTTCGGGCGGTCGATTCCGTCGCTGAATCGACCACGTCTGAAGTCTTTCGTGAACCGTCGACTAGACGCTTTCGCAAGGTAGCAGACGAGCATGGCCGGCTTATTTGTTTCATGATTAATCGATAGACGATGATTCCCTGCTTGCAGAGTACTCGTGCCTCGAGGACGGCGATCGTGCGAAGTTCCCAAAGGAACGGCGCCTCGCTGAAGATCGCGAGGAAACAACAAGAAGAGAAGAGACCGCCTTCTGTTCAAGTAGAGGATACGGTAGGGAGTAGAGGAGAGTGAGGGGGAAGGGAGTGGTTGAGGATTTGGAGACGAAGATAGAAGTGGTACCGGAAGTAGTGGAGAGACCAGTGAGGGGCGATCGATGGGTTCGGTCGATGAGGGAACGGATATCGAAGGTTCTGGAGAGGAAGAAGACGAGTACTACGTGGAAGGAACCACGGTCGCCCAGTGTTTCATCGTACGTATACCTTTTATTTTTTTCTGCCTTTTCTGCCTTTTCTCGCTTTTCAGTATTTTTCTTGATATTTATTCAAAAAGCTATTTCTCAACCCCCAAAGTTATAACGTCTTGCTGAACGTTTTCGTTCCCTTCCTTCCATTCCCAGTATGCCCCCCTCCCTTTCCTCGTCCTGCCCTTCCTCTCCCCTCATATTTCTCCCCTTCCCATACAGATCACCCTAATGTCCTTTCCGGACAGACAGCTCAATAGGCTTGCCTCTCGCTTTAATGATGTATATAGGAGGGAAAGGCTGATAAGGGTAGGGACGGGATGGTACGAATGAGTGAAGGGAGTGAAGTGTTCGATTGCAGGACGTCGTCATCGGGAGACGAGAATGAGAATGGGGAGAAGGGGACGGGGGAGAAGAGGAAACCGAACAGTCGAAGGGGAAGCTCGGCTAGACCTTCGAAGACTCCCGAACCAAGTGGACTCGCGCCCCCTCAAAGGACCGAGACTCTGTTGTCGCCATCCGGGTAGGGGAATCACAAGGGAATGGAGAGAGTACTGGAGTGGCTAATCTGGGTTGTTAAATGTGTGTATTGCAGTGTGAGCAGGAAGATCAGTTCGTTCTCGACCTTCACTCGGGAACGCATGATATCCACCATCTTCGCCCCCATCATAAGCAGGGGACGCAAACCGACCAAGGCTGAGAAGAGAGCACATAAAGCATTCCGAACCATCACTTTCATCGTCGGATTCTTCGCCATTCTGTGGTCACCGTACTATATAATGGTAAGGGAGAGGAGATTGATGGATAAATTGAGTGGAGTGAGGGATGAGTCAGACTGACAAGTGATAGGGAGAAGTGACATGACACAGACAGCGCCAGTAGGTGATGGAGACTTGTTGAGGAGAGATAAGAGGATAAGGAGAGGGAGGGGAGAGAGGAGGGGAGGACGGAGGGGACTGTAAATTTGGACACTAAAGCCTTTACGATGGGCAATGTGTCAGGAGGAGACGGGGCTGTAAAGGGCGTCATAGTGAAAAATGGCAAGCGTTAGTCAGGATGGAAGGAGATGGGGAAAGGACGCCTACCTGTATAGACGAAGGTTTGAATGTGATGGGAGGAACAGAGGAGCACTAAAATATTGGTGGGGGCGTCTACTGGAGAGAAAGAGATGTCCGAGCAAGAAATGGGTAATGCGAAGGAAAATATAACTGAAACGTATGTGTGCTAGTCTTTCTTTACGCAAATATTATTCCCAGCAAAACAATTGACTTTTATCTTTTGAGATGTCGAAAATATTTTTGACAGCTCTCTGCCCTCAGGGTGTATATAGTTGGCGAACGTAGTTGAATAGCTCGGTTACTTGTGGGCTTCGATGTCACCATTCTTATGTGTGTCCTGCTTAGAACATTTTTATCGAAATATGACACAGTCTTGGCATACTGGGATAAGATCACATAAGCTGAGAAACCGCTTTGCGCTTCGTGATCCGCCGGGTACCGCGTATTCATACTATGATCCAAAATTCTCTCTAGCAAGAGGATCCCAATAGACCTCCTTAGAGGCTAGGTGACTTATGCTATTAAATTCGGATATTTGAATAGTAGCCTATTGTATATTTTGCAGGCGACGGTCTACGGATTCTGCAAGGGAGAGTGCATTCCTCCCCTCCTGTACACCCTCTCCTACTACATGTGCTATCTCAACAGCAGTGGCAATCCCTTCGCCTACGCCCTTGCCAATCGCCAGTTCCGTACGGCCTTCCTGCGTATGCTCAAAGGCAACTTCAACTCGCAAGTCTGATGCCGTCATACTCTTTCCCCGATCATCCCTCCTGTATTATCTCTTCCTCCTCCTGTCTCGCCCTGTGTCACTCTCTTGATCTCTTCTCTCTCTTCATAGACGGTGTTTCCTTCCCTCTTTCGATCTCTCACTTGTGCTCTCTAGTTAGGCCAGAATTCGTTGTACTCCTTAATTATACGATTAGACCCTTTACAACGTAGACTGTTTCTCTTTCCGATTTCGTTACTATACGTAGTCCGGGTTCGATCACTTGCATTAGGTCACTAAGTCTCCTCTCCAATCCATTTTCCTATTTATCTATCTATTCCATCAATGAGCTTTTCCCCTACAAGCCCCATGCCTCCTCTCTAAGGCCCCTCTTACGGGTATACACAGTCTGATCTCAGATCGTATTCACTCTCCTTTCTCAATCTCTTCAGTTCTTTTCACAGTGCTCGGAGTATTGCGGATAAAAGTAACTCTCCAGAGTGTGGCCAAACCGCTTGCACTGTCCCTCTCTTTTCTAATAAACAATCGTTAGTAACAGACATCCACAAGCCAGAAAACTCTCGAAACACTAATTATCGGCTTATTATCCCATCCAAAACCCGTTTCTTATCTCGTAGAAGAGAATAAAAATTTGAACGTAGGGACTCCCGACGCGCTCCTTCGGGTTACGGTAGTCAATTCGAATGTCCACACGTGATAGGCAGAGGGAGAAAGGAACGATCGATGGCTTCGAGAGAGAGAGCGTGGGTGGGAGAGACGGCAGACCGCTAGAGGGCATAGGGGGAGGGGGAGGGAGGAGGCGGGGCAGTGGTGTCCCCCCTCAGTCATAGTGGACGCTCGGCTGACCATGTCTCCTCTCCCTTTTCCTCTCTTCCCTCCGTTCCCCGTTCCTCGACTCCTTCAGTCTCCACAGTCTACAGTCGTCCGTCCCCCTATTCCACAACTACCCTACCCCCATCCCATCCCACTATCCTCGGTACCATTCCGCTCGGGGAATAGTATATCGGGTATGTAGTCGAGTCGTATACCATCTCATACCCGTATGCTATTCACTCGAGCGGCTCCCGTCGATCCTTTCCCTTCTCCCAATTCCCTCTCCTACCGTACCCCTCCCCTACCGTATCCCTCTCAGTCCAGAACGGGCTAGGTAGAACCATTATCGGGTGCGCGGTATGCGTAGCGTCGTACCCGTAATGCTTCTACTGAGCACTATCAGACTGTTCCCCCTCTAACCCCCACATCCTCTCCCCGTTCCCTCAATCCCCCGTGTTCCCTCGTGCCAGACGCCTCTCTTATCAATCGATGTTCCCTCTCCCTCCCCCTGCCATTTGCATACCGTTCAATAAGAGGAACGAGAGAGAAGGATTACGTGCAGACAGATTGAGTGAATTGGGACGGTCTCTATCTACTTGGAGAGACGAATCCCCGTAGTAGTCCCCAGGGGACGATAACTAATGGCTATGCTGTACGGGTGGTCTTTACTTAGGCATCGGGAAGAGGGGGATGAAGGGACTGGGGAAAGCTCTCATTAGAGACTGCTACACACTTAATCGGTGAGTATGTCTGTCTGTCGGGTGGTCTGTCGTTCCTGGTGACTAATCGAGAGGGAAGAGAATACGAGGGACTAGGTGATATTGGGAGGGTATGGAGAAGGTATGGAGGGGGGCATGGAGGAATAGAGGGGATAGGCAGATGATGAGAGCTGTGATAAGAGGAATGGTAGCTAGTCCGAGGGGATGGGGGGCAGTGTGATAGGTGACTGTGGATAGAGGTATGAAGAGTGGGAGGGGAATGAGGGCGAAAGGAAGGTAGCCGATTCATCCTTCCTTGCTTACCCCACATGAATCTTCCCTCTCCGTTCCTCTCATTTCATCACCCCTTCCTCCTCCTCCTTCTGGTCCCCCCATACACTGATTCACTCCCTCCCATCGTCGTCTCTATAACCGTCTCTGCTCTCCTCTCATCCCACACTCTATCTTCCTCCCTCTAACTGTGCTTCTCCCTCTCCCCTCGTGTGGTCTCTCACCACCTCACGAGAGAGGAGTTCACGAGCCTCACGTGAAAAACAACCCCCGTGACAGGGAGAGAGAGTGAGAGAGAAGGGGGAGAGTCGTAGATAAACAGGCATTCGTAGCCATCTCCAAGAGAGACGGTAGTCCGTTCCTCTCTCTTCTTTTCTCTCCTTCCCTAGTCTACACAGTCGTACACACATTCAAATGCTGCCAGCGTCTCCTCTCCCTCTCTCTCCCTTCCTTCCCTCTCCCTCCCCTCCTTCTGACCTTGTCCCCGTAACCCATTAGCCAAGGAAGAGGGCCGTTAGCTGTCCGTCTGTCTGTACTGTCCTTTGTGGCACGGTGTGTGTCTGTCACGCGTCAGTGTCCGTCTTCCCGCCATTTCGCCTCCTCTTTCTTCGTCATTCCAACAGTCTCCTTGGTCCTCTTCCTCCAATACGACTGGCACTGCCAGGGAATCATCCTTCTGCATTGAGAGAGAGGGCAGGTGTTCGTGGACTCTACCCAGCCACCTCCGCCACCATTCTTCCATACCTCTCTCTCTCCCTCTCTCTCCCGCCTATACTCCCTCCTCTCCCTCTCTCCCCTCATTCTCCTCCTTTCCTTCTCTCCCTACGACCATCATCGTCCCCTTCCTCTTTTTCTACCAGCACGGGGTAGTGTCCGTCCGTTGAGCTCTCTTCTATTACAAATCCTTGGCGTGTAGGGGGTTGAAGTGAGAGAGAAGGGGGATTGGAGAGGTGTGAAGACGGAGAGAGGAGGGGAGAGGAAGAGAGGGGGCCTATAAGGAGGACGTGTAATGCGCTTTTACGAGTTACGCCGTTTAGCCGATTTTTCGTACTTTATGACTTTCACATAATACATTTCATTATTGCTTACTATTAGTCTAAAGGCAGCGGAATAGGGCATGTAAACGGCACGATTACATCATCCCTTATTCTGTACTAGAAAGAGAGGGTGAATGGGCTCTATGGCACGTGGCTCTCTTCACTCCTTCCTTGCACTTCTCACCTTGTTCAAAGTGCAAGGGCACTCTAGGCGATTGTAGATAGCCTGCAGAACTCAGAGGGGAGAGAGAGGGAGAAGAGGGGAAAGTGCGTGAGAAGCAAAGGACAAGAGACGAGAGAGCGTGTGGATAGGAGAGACGGAGAGACGGAGAGAGAGGGGGTCTGGTGTATAGTGGCCTAGTGGCTTTTCTATCACTGAACGACGCGCCTTCCCTCCTTCGTCTTCCCTTCCCCCGTCCCCTCCCCCCTTCCACTCCCCTCTATTCCTCCCTCTGACTTGGAATACTGTTCGGTGAAAGGCCGTCGGGTTTGTCCCATGAGATGTCATACCCGTAGCCCTTTCACTGCATGGTTACTCGTCTTGCTTCCCTCACCCACATCCCCTCCCACCCCGACACCTTTTCTAGATCCCCATAGTATGTCTGTCACTTGACGGAAGAATTATATTCTTTATTCTGACAAGGACATCTTGTACTCAGAAGTTGTTTCTATCGATACGACGCAGAGCCCAGTAGATGCGCTCAAGGCGATCCTGAAATTGAGAATCATCTAACTGAACCATCTCTGTTCTTCGTCATCGTTTATTTAAGTTTTCCAAACAAGAAGAACCAGCTAACTGCCTTTTCGGATAGGTATTTGAGTGGTGCTCACCATAAGCAGGAACATCTCTTCCATGATGTCCGGAGAGGCACTATTGTAGTTCTC
>LS870614.1:58734-72143 GCA_900490955.1 Micoletzkya japonica | reverse complement strand
GGCTGGGAAAGGTCGTACAGAGTTCTGGTTGGAATTTTTGGAATCCTCAGGACGAGATCTATTTGTGTATCAAGTTTGGTAATGATTCATCAAGTTTAAAGACCTTTAAAACGTAAAAATGTGGCATTGGAGAGGTTCGAACAGGGATAGCGAGAATTTCATTCATTCAAGATATATAAAAGCCGTTTTAACCGGTTTAAAGTTGTCTAATCATCACCAAACTTGATACACAAGTAGATCTCGTCCTGAGAATTCCAAAAATTCCAACCAGAACTCTGTACGACCTTTCCCAGCCGAGATATGGCCTTGTTTCAAGTGTTTCAAACACGGCCCGCAATTTACTAGCTTGACGGTAGTGGAGTAAACCGGTCCGTCCGTTACTTTGATTCCAAAATGAGTCTAATTCTCTCACTTTTGCGCACTCTCTCGCCTGATATTCCGAAAGATTTTCCGACGGATCTTTGTAATCCACTATACTCGGTTGCCCTGGCATTAGTGCATAGCCCTCTCCCTACTCGGTAGCTTTCGAGATCATTATCAGTTACGATTTTAACATTGCAAGAGGGGGATACGTGTTGTGGTCGTTGCAGAGGATGTACTAATACTCTCGGTGGTTAGATCCGTGCTTGACGGCATATCTTCTGAAAAGTAATGAACGATCTGCAACCAGAAGCACGCATCTCATTGTTTTCATGACACTTTGTTGCCTAAATGGCTTCATTAACACAACAACTTTTGACCCTACAATCAGAACAAGTATTTTCATGGCTCGCACGCGCATCGGACACCGCAAAGGTGCTTTACAGGCTGTGCTAAGGAGACGATATATCTAACCAGTAGTTTTCCTCGTTGTTGTGAGCGCATAGTGAGTCGAGGAGTCCACTAAGTGTACCGAGTCTCGAGGAAGCCTAATGCGAGGCATCTTCTTGGATGAAGCTTCGTCTTAAAGGACCTTGCATTCGGAACCGTAATCTATTCAAATTCCTGACGGCATCCTGACGGACTCGATTATTTTCTCTTCTATGCCCTTCCCTCTCTTGCTATGCAAATTAGTCTGAATTAGCCTGGCTACGGTACTGAATAGTCTTCCTTTAAGTGTACATTCTAGAGTTCAACCGGTACGTTGCCTTACTTACCTTCATAGTAATCAGAGGTATTTCTCGAAATGTACAGCTTGAAGGTGGAAAGGAGAACGAACAACATGAAGCAGAATGACACAAGTCGAATGACTGAGGCAAGCATCAAGAATCGTTTAACAGAAGGAGCCATCTGATCTGAACAAAAGCACACTTCCGAAAAAAACACACTACCTATTTATGAAACAAGGCGATCTTGAATGTCTGTGATAAATTGAAATGCAAAATTTAAAAAAAAGGATATATGATATGTCTAGAATGGAAGTGGTGGGAGAGCGAGCTTATAGTTGTGAGCCATGCAAAAACATCAGCTCCTCAGAACGGAGGCTTTTAGGCTTTAAAAGGCAAAAAAAAACTATGTCGTAGCTCGAAGGACGTGGCGGAGATAGGATCAGAAGGGTGGACTTTTAAAGCAGACGTGTGCATCCCCTATCTACTGCGAGATCGAACCACGGGTATGGTATGGAGAGGAGCGCTTGAGATCATGCCTAGGCACAGCGTTCTAAATGTTAAGCGAACGAGCCAAAATGCATAGGATACGGTGTTTGCCGTGCGAGAGTCCCTACCGAAATCAGGGTTACTTTTTCGGCATCTCGTTCGCTTAACATTTTCACTGTTGTCAGAACACTGTGGCCTGTTCACCGCCTCTGCACCTGTTTGAGCATTTCTCTGCAACTATTTAGTAGACATCTGGAGCGTAATCTTTATCTTAGCATCCTGTGAAGTTGAAAACTGTGTAGTGTTGGAGACGACAGGCATGGCTACTGCAACATTCAGAAGGGATTATGGTTGACAAAAATCTTCCGTCAGCAGTCTCTTTCTTCAGACGAGAAAGCAGTACGGCATGAAGAGTCCGCACAAAGTAGAAACGAATTTACTGACGGAACTTTTTCGCCAGTAATAGTAGTAACGTCAGCCTACTAGTCTTACCTTCTTCTTGCCAAGCACTCCCAACAGTCCACCTCCACCCATGCCCTTAATAGTAAATCACATCTTGATACATTTCTCATAAAATTTTATAACGGAAACATTGACTGTTCAAGGATAAGCACTCACGGGCATGAACCCCGCGTCGTAATAATCGGGATACACAGGATACACGGGACCGCCCAGCAAACCCGCCACTAAACCATCGAGGAAACCACGTTTCTGAGCGAGATTGATTAAACTTTATAAAGTCAAGCTTCCTTTAAGTTAAGCACTAATCTCATAAAAAAATTTTTTTGAATGCACTCAGAAAATTCCGAGAAAAAAGTCTAACAGCTCGAATAGGCTCCTCCTGTGATGAGACCGACAGAAGGAAGGCAGAGAAGAGAACTACGAGAAAAGATTTCATTGCTCGTCGCGTATGTACAGGAGGAACACGAACGCTTTTATACTACTTCCCCATTCAACTACTGTGCCTGAACTGCGTACACATACCAATAGGGCCATACCAATAGGCAGCAATTAGGAACGCACATTTATCTCTCTGCAAACACAATCTTTCGGGGCACAGTTAGGCAAAACTGCAAGTAGACTCTCAAAAATTGGAAACAATAAATATGGAACAAGAAAACGATAATAACAGAGCAATCTCTCTCAAGAATGTGACACGTTCACTATCGTTTCCAGATACATTAATCAAGTAATGGAAAAGTATAAATTGCATGTAAATATTATGCTCCCACACGATGGAGGGCCCTGTGTAACACATAATTATTCCCAACCTGATTGAGCACCCGTTTGACAGGAATACATCTCTAACTAATACCGGTCATGCGTAATTATTACGAGTTGAATAAAATAAATTCTGCAATACTAACTATATGGAACATCTAACTAAAATATGAACAAGCTGCAATAGATTTGCAACACATAAATCTCAAATATATATGTTTGTTTGTACTAAACAATGAGATATGTATGATATGATCACGAACAGCGATGGAGGCTTAGATTACAAGGTTATCCATACTTTGAATAATGTATACCGATCGTGGTCCGTCCTAGCCGTTACACGTTCATTTCTGGTACCTGAAAGGAGGGAGCTCGCTTTCGCATTCATGTCACACGAATTAATGAGATAATGATGAAAATGAAGGAATGGGTTGCCGTATAGACTCCTGAATCGCGTCCATTTAATCGAATTAGACCATTTTTCCTTGGTTAGGTTTCAGACCTTAGGCATAAGAAGAGGGGCTTTCTTCAAGTCATTCATGAAACGTAATCCTAGAAATTCAGTGGCCGGACTCGATTCAGGTCTATTTTGCCGTACCTTCGATAGATATCGATGAATATGGAGGCAAAGACGAGGAAGAATCCCATCGCCGACGTGGGCGACATGGCATGCCCGTAGGAGATGGTCGAGACGATGATTGAGATCATCTGAGGGTCAAGAAGATAGATACAGGGATCGAACTCGCGTATTTTTTTAGCTTTCACTAACATAAAATACACGTTCTACCGTATGGCGAATAACAATGCAAACCTACTACTTTTCTCTTTGCGGATCGCTAGTAGCAAAAAAAACGATGAAGCTTGAAGTATTTATTCATGGGAAAAAGCACACAATTTTTTTGCGCCCAACATCTGCTCAACAATATTCCCAGGAGACGCCCATTCGCTTGAAAGGCCGTGCGCACCTGTCGTATTGTCATGATGACGGCGAATACGATCGGGCCAAAGCGTTCGATCGTCGCGTAGATGAACAGTTGTCCGGTGGCACCTAGACATCGTCCCTTCTATTTCGCCCAATTTTTTTTTATTCTTGTAGAATTATTGAATAAGCTAAAGGCGTTTAAATTGCACTACATGCTTTCCCGATCTCTCATGCCCGAGTACTTTCTGTTATTTTTCAGGAATAGACCAACTAAGAGAACCCTTCTCAATCGTAAGAAAACGACCTACGTACCTGCCAGCGACAGCATAAAGGCATCAGTAGCAAAGCCGGAGTGACTGAGCGCGAAGGAGATGGAAGAGGTGAGCGAACCCTGCTCCCAGAGGGAGACAAGGCACAGAATGGCGGAGAACAGGTTAACTCCCATCATCATCTCAAAGGAAGCTTAACTTATATATAATTTAAGCTCAAATAAAAAAAAATAAATAATATTATGTCTGCGGTTCCTCTCGATCTAGCGTGAACGGAACCACCCATTATTGGAGTTCATTTTTTCTCTTTCAAATTCGTCAAAAATTTCGGTTGCAATGCAATGCAATATAAGGAGTAAAATCCGTAGAGACTCCGTAAAGAACAAATAAATAAAATGAAGCATTCGTACCTGATACTTGGACAGCCTCGGCCGTGTGTCGAAGAGCGCTTTCTGCCAATTGAGTGTGAACGCATCGAACACGAGGTAGCCGACCATCAGAATCATCCCCGATATCTCAACATTTCATTTCATTTTTATTGTATTTATTAATTTACGCCGAGGCGTGCGGTCACGCAATTATTGTGCGCTATAACAGTAGCAAACGAAGCGCAAGATGAATGAATATAAGGTGGATAAGCTTCAAATCAGCGGGGTCGCCTTATTTTTCTTTTTTCTTCAAGTTTCGTCTAACATAACAGGGTATTCACACTTTTGTGTGTGCAATTCAATTAGCAGGGTTCTATGCAGCCAGCCCTACCGTATCCCTACCTACCGTAGTCGCGCTTTCCTTGCGGGACTCCGACCCGTCTCCCTCGGGAGCTGCCAGTAAGAACAGGGCCGCGCCGACCGCAATGCCCGCCCCACAACCGTACTCGCCGATGGAATACCTAGGCATAACATTTACATATCTCTTTTAGTATATCTTTTAGACATAGAAGACATAAATACATAGCAAAGCACCTGTCTACGACACACTCTACAGCATCCAGTAAAAGGGTGTATGTGTTTTGGCTTTGCCGTAAGTTGTAACCTGGTAAGTTGCCAAGCAAATTATAGTGCTATTATGTTCAGAAAGATTTGCATTGTTCCCTCTTCCACACTAAAAATCTACAGTATACCTCTGTCCCCTGACCATCGTTCCCATGACCATCGTAGCCACGACCTTCGACGCCTTGCAGATTGTCTAAAACAATAATTCACAGATTTTCAAATATGTACCTTTCATATCGCAAAAAGTATGATGATATCTAGTTAAACGGTTTACGTTTTTGCTAAATTCGACCATAAACCTTCGTCGATATATCATATATCATATATGGAATAATAATTCACGGAAATGAACGTTAGACGAGCTTGGCAATTTGCCATGGTAAATAAAAAGATAAACGTAAGCACCTGCGTTGGGAAGGAGACGTATTTGAGCGCCTCGTACTGACACCACGAACTCATCGTATTTGAGAAGGACGTGTACGCGTGCTTGTAGTAAGGGGGAACGTGCGGGGGCTGTCTGCGAAGATCAAAGATCAACGATCAATTAATAAAGATCAAAGATCAATAAACAAAGATCAAAGATCAAATCATCTGCCTACCTTGCCCAGTTGATCGACAGTACGCCCGCCCCGATAACAAGCGCAACGAGTCTGTTGCAGAAGACGAGAAATTGCGCGTCGCCGAAGGGTTCGAACTGAAGAAGAAGCGGAACTACCGAATACTCCTCCACTAAATATGCGTGTACTGCAGAGTACGGTTCCTATTTTTGACGCTTTTTCTCAGTTATGTTTCCGACTCCTATAAATACCAGGGTATGCCTACAGAGCATGAAAACTGAAACGTAACCGCGAAAAGCGTCAAGAAGAGAACCCTACTGCAGAGGATGCTCGAATCTCTGCGAATCCCAGCCTAACAGTAGCTGTGCCTGTTGTTCTTGGATCAAAAAGGGAAAATGTTGAAAAATCTTTTCTAGATTTTCTAGAAGAAGAGAAATGTGTCCGTCCCCGGGTCCTATCTCTTCGTCCCGCAACTCACCAGCTTGGGATCGTCAACTCGCGCGAATCCCCTCGTGATCACCTTCTCCTGCAGGTAGCCCATCATCACCAGGGTAGCCTGCAAGAAAATAGTTTTTTTTAATAGAATGTCTGCTTGCTTTGACCTTCGTTCTCCACTTTTCCACCTTTTCCACAACTATAGTTGGCCAAAAAAACTTTCCGTCACTAAACGCCAGGCCTACTTTGTCTCTCTGTTTTATTCTCTTGTAACTCTGCGTTTTTATTGCAAAATTTCGACAAATCTACAGTGGAATAAACGGCGATCCGTCAGATTCTTTCGTTCAAAATGAGTCTGATTCTCTCATCTTTGCACACTCTCTCGGCTTATATTCGGAATATCTATGCTCACTGCCACAAAGCAAGAAGCATAACCGTAACAGCCGAACCCTCACCTGTATTCCGGTAAACATCGTTATGAGTGCGATGCCATCCTTGACGACGCCCTTGCTCCTTCCCTCGCCTGCACTACCTCCGCTATCACTCTTCTTCGCCATCCCGCCCCCTCCACCGTCGAGTAGTTGGTACTCGGGTCGCCCTACGGCAAAGGCGCGCAGCGCGCGTGCGAGACACGACGCATCCTGGGCGGACGGGTGGTCTGCACAGATATTTTTTTCCTTGATCATACTTTTTTAAACATAATTTCCCTGGTCTTCGATACTTTCCCGGTTCTTATCTCGATGATTCTCTTCGAGTTACCGTTCTACCGCATTTTCCCCCAAACCTGGCATCAACCAACGAGACTGGCATGGCTAACCTCGGACTTTCCGCCTCACATACTGAATGAACAGAGCCGCGGGAATCACGACCAGGGCGTACCTGTAAATACGATAACCGAGGTAAATTTCATTTGTGCCGAACAACTCGAGAGCAAACGGGACCGTAGTGAAAATTTGCTTAGTGGTACCGTTTGCCCGCCCTCGAGTCACGCGGTGGAAATGTCCCTTCCAAAGGCAAAGTTTCAATGGAAATTTTTGCGCATGAATTCGTGTATAAGCGTAAGATAAAAGCGAACAATCTAGTTGAAAGTAAATAGCCATCCTGCTAGACAATAAATAATCGTGTCTACCGTACCCGATGAGGATATGCAGAAGATGCAGCGGCCACGGCTGATCGTCGCCCATCTAAGTGAAAAATTATTGATCTGTTCAAAATATTTAAATTTATATTTGCACAATTTCTAGGTGATAAAATGCAAAATGCGCACAGTATTTAGCCTATGCCAAATACTCAACTCTCGGACAGCACGGTTACAGTGCAAGATAGGCATCTACGAAGGAAAGCATGAATACGCTGCAGACTCTGGTTATTGTTAGCTACTGAAGGCAACCGATCAGACACTATGGTAAGTGAAACCTAACATAAGCGGGGACTTGTTCCATTCCCTAATCAAAGAGTTCATCTCGATAAAAACCAACCCTTGATTGCTTTCTGCACTATCTAATAGAGCCGTAAAGGGTATGCAAGTTTGATGGACAGCCCAGATAGGGTGGACCCTCCAACCATCCACGCAATAGCTCTATTCGCTATCAGCAGCAAGAGAAGCTGCAAAATACAGCTAGTGTATTTTAGCTGCCTGTTTGTTAGTCATCCTTGAATTTGAATAATTTGAATGCCAACTCAAGAATTGAGCACAGCATTCTTGCTATGCTAAAAATGTCAAACCTGAACAAACAACTTTCAGTTACTTTTGATTGTATCTCATTGAAATAGCAATGCAATGAAGACAAGACAAGGGGAAAGCTGACTCCCAAGCAGAGGAGGCGCACAATGAAGAGGAGACATTGATGAAGAGGGGAAAGGCTGAATAAGCTGAGAAGGAGATAGAGGGGAAAGTTTTCCCTTAAAGATAGGAGGGAACGGAGACCCATGCACAGGCATGGGGGGAGTGACACTGCTGCCTCACTTTCAGTAGTGTTGAAGGACACCCGCTGAGTAGATTGTAATAGATACTGCAGAGGGAGAGCATAGTTGACTATGCAAATGCTGTATCTGGTTATCCACAACAAAGCGGAAAGAGTAGTAGCCAAGAAGTCAAGATAAGGAGCAGAGGCAGCCATTAAGCTCACCTTCTGGGATAATCCTGACCAATCGCTAGGCACTTACATGATTGTATCAGGCGATACACGCCATCTTCATGAAAATTGTTTCAAGCAAAGACGAATAAAAGTTCACCAAATATTATGTAACAGTATAATATAAGGAGAAGAAGCGGCTAGGAAGATGAGAGAGTGCTACGGGATACCCCTCATCCCCCCTCATTCTCTCGTAGACTACGCTCTTCTCTGTTTGCGGACCACACCTTCCGCCTTCATTGTCGGAACAACCACACCGCCAGAGGGAGAGCATCCCCCCTAATGAGAAGAGACCCATTATCTAATTGCATAGATGGGCACGGTTGCAGATACCGTGATTGGGTAGCTTACTGTAGAACTTGTGCAAGTATTGGGTAGACAGACAGTTGCAGAAGAATATCTTGACTAGATCTGAACGATAGTTATGTATGGGTGGGCCACCACTACAGTAATCTACAAACAAATCCTGTCCATTTATGTCTAATTGTAAGTAACCCCGAGCGCTACAAGCACCATCAGAGACTTTAGATCAATGTAGTTGGTTAATCTTTTTGTTGACTTTAAATTTATAAAATTAGTCCCCCTTCCCATGTATCCTCTCGCTCCTTACGCAACCCTCTCAATCCCATTGGTACATTGTTCACTCCTCCGTAATATTATTCTCCCCTCATTTCCCTTTTTTCCCTTTCTCCTCCTGTCGTTCCCTGTGTCTTCTCCTACTATCTCCCACAGCCGATCTCCCCATTCTTCCTCATTCCCTCTTAGAACATTAGCCACTGAACCCAATGCGAACTGATTGCCTAGAAATGTTCTTCCAAAGGAAGAGAAGAAAATGATTATCTTATTACAATTTATTCATTTTAGTCAACAGATTCGCATAATTCTTCTCTACTTTTCAGTTTACAGCGTTTATCAATTCTTGCCTTATGCTGATCCAGAAAGGCATTATTTAGTTAAACCTTAGAACCGCTTATCTTAGACTCTAAATGCAGCGAAGGAGCGCCGAAGCCTCGGTAGCCTTTTAGCCTCTTTGCTCCGCCGTAGCTTGTAAAGATCTCGAACATTTACCGACCCGAAAGACTTGCGTATGACGGCGGTCTCGCAGCTTTTTTTTTCTAAAAGAGGAAGAAACTTTTTAGAAGAAGGAACTCCCGGAGAACAAAAGGCAATAGGATACTGCGGGCATTTTCAACGCTAGCTGGACTTCCGCCTTGAACTGTACCTGTTACCGTACCCTACATCGATGGCCACGTATTAACAATGTCATGCATTGGCCTCTTGCAAGTATTAGCCATATGTGGGCAGGGCTTGCGCTGGTAACTGACTGCAGTGCTTTACCCATACATAGATATCATATACAATTTCGCTAAGATATTATTTTGCAGTGAGCTAACCAATACACGAAAAACAATTTGCAGCATGCGTTCCAGTTTTGCTAATTTATGTAAGTGCGCTGCTGCAGAAATGTTAGGACAACGCAGAAATGCTAGGGCATAGCTCACGTATGCATAACACCCTCCAAAACCTTTCCCTGCGCTCTTCTTTGTGTCATAGCAATTCACAGACAACTGTGGATCAACTGCGACATTATTATAGTGGCATTATTTTCATACAACATGACTTGAACGCATGCATCTCCCCGTTTCTTCTATTTCAAACACGCGCACCCTCCCACCCCTTCCATCCTTCTCCTCCCCACTCAGCATCCTAATCGGCTCAGCAAATCTCACCCACGTAGCGCGAGATCTCACGGGTTGCTACCGTTGGTGCGCCCGACAAAATCCTCTCCCTCTGTACATTCATTCGGGGTGGAAGCTACCTCCCCACACTATTCCAGATATCGATCCGGCCAGCAAACTGCCAAGCGCACAACGAAAGTTGTGTACGATAGTATTGGAAAAATCTCGGAATACGTTATTTCAGTTTCCTTCGTCTCTGAAGCTCTTCATTCATCACAGCTCTTTGCAGGAGTAGAGATGCAACGATCTCCGATTTTTACCAGTCCGCGTTCCGAAATAGCGAATGTTTCTGCATCTCACCAATCTCCACGCTCTCTCGCCTTCACTCTCTTAATTTGCATACGAATATATTCTACGCAGCATAACGTTGTGAGAGCCGCGGTCTTCGCAAAATAGCCCAGCACACCTTCCAACCTTCCGCACCCGTGTTACCCTTCTACTGCTATCTCGCTCTCTGATCTCGCTTTCTCCAAAGCGACACTCAGTTCCCTAACAAAAGGTCACACTGAACAACGACAAGACATGGTAATTTTTGGTGCCAATCTACAAAATAAATTAGTTAAAAAAGGGCAGGACATTAAAATAGTGTCCGATTCACTTTGCAGAAAGCCTAACGATTAAAATAGAGCGCAAAGGAAGGACGGTTAGTGCTACAAAATGTGTGTGAGCAAGGCTGCAGGTACCGTAGTTGGGTGGATGCTCAGATGGATTTTGGAAACTGGCGCCTATGTAGGTGGATTCATCAGAGCATCCATCCGGGCGCCATGTTCAGGAATCCATCTTGGCGCCATGTTTGAGAATAGGTCTGGCCGTTTATCTGAGCGTCATTTATAAGAATGCATCTGGGCATCCATCTGGGGGCCATGTCTGAGAATCCATCTGGGAGACATGCCCAAGAATTCACCTCACACAATATTCGTGTATCCAACTCCACCTGGACGCCAGATCACGTATACTATCCGATATTCGATCTGATTGTTCATTCATGTTTTATCCGGAATAGCAACCAACTAGTCGAAAAAAATCAACCATTAGAAGTTCTCCGAAATCAACTAGTTGCTTCCAACCAGCTAATTGATTGTTGAAATTTTCAAATAGTTGTTTGAAATTATTTGAAACTATTTGCTTGTTTTGCGCACTCTACTGTGCAATGTTGATCCCAATGAAGGGGGGGGGGGAGGCATTATGGAAAGCAGTTCGGGAGTCGAACAAAATTCTACGGCCTGTCCCAAAAAAATAAAACGTTCACCAAAATTTGGCGGCCATTCAATTTCCATGGAAAAAAATCAGTCAAGATTGTAGGATGAAAGACAGGCTTTCCTAGTATTCTAAGAGCGCGCTCTTGTAATTTTTTTTAAATTTGAAGCCAGAGTGAAAGACGGTTACTCAATAAAGTGATACCCTCGTATAAGAGGAATTCATGCCAGCGTACACGCAATCCTATCAACGGGCACACGAAAAGCGACGGCAGACGAGTTTTCTCTACAACTACAATCTTTTTTTTGCATTCAGGAGATAAGTGAACTACTTTCACAAACTCTCGGTACTTTTCCCCGTACACATGAGCATGGTTGTCCGATTAGGATAGGTGCTTGCACCTGATAATTAGTCATAGTGCAGCAATACGCTCGCAAGCCTGGCTGCTTTCGGCTTTCCTCAAATTGCGTGAGGCTGGCAGCGAAAAAGGTTAGGACAACGCCCGCCGTTATACGCTTTTTCATATATAATACATAATAATTATACCCGTAAAAGACACTCACCCCAGCATACCGCGGGAAGGCCATATCGAGCAGGTGGGTGATGGGCGAGCGGCCGTCTACCGTATACCACGAGGCGAATGACGACAATGACGACGACGACGACGACGACGACGACGACGGGGGGAGGGTCGACTCGCGGACTGACGACCCGAAGACTACCGTACCCCCGGACGAATCCGAAGGCACGAGGGTCTGGGTCGAGGCCATGTTACGAGGGCAGGAATGGGGGTGGTGAAGTGAACCGGTGGAAGTGGGGAAGGGCGAGTGCGACAGTCAGGATAGCTCTACCTCTATGCAAGACCCGCCCTCTCCCCTCTCCTCTCACCTCGCTTCCCTACATTTTCTCTCGTCACTCTTCTCCTTTTGCCAAACGCACTGCTTGGAAGCAACCCCCCCCCCCAATTTTACCGTTCCGTTCCCTTATCCAAAGAGGCATTCACATTCCAAGTCTACCGTGAGGACCACTGAGCGAACACCCGGAGAAGGAAGTGATGCGATTACGCGGACAGTAATGAGACGTACAGGCGAAATGCACCCAGACCCCCGATCACACAGGGACTTTTTACTGTTTTCCTTCTTGAAACTATATTACTTGACTACACATACACGGTGAAACAAGCCCTTTGCGGGGGAAATCTGCAATTCAGCCGATTCGCCTATTTATCTTTCTCTTTGCCCCCGCAAATCCCCTACAAACTAAGCCTTCCTGTTGCGCTAAACCGAACCATCAGAACGAATTCGCGTCATGGATTATGCCTACCTTGTGTGAAAGTAAAAAAAAATCGATAACGGCCAGATTTAGACGTGTACGCTCTACTAACCTCGATACCATCTCCACCGTTATCCTTTCAACAGTAATCCTTTCAACACTAATACCGTATTCTGTAACTCTTTCTGCCGCTAATCCCCGCTTTCCACACTCAATTCTCGCTACACGTGCGCATTTCCATAATTCCATAATTCCCCCCACAAAGGTGCGAACACACTATTATCAGACAATCCAGGTATGGTGTGGACACGGCAGACAACCGTTGGTCTATAAACAACATACTTGAGATGGTTCGCCTTCATCATGCCAATCCTACAAGCAGAACATCGCAACGTTAATACGAAACAAAGAAAACAAAAAGACTGAATGCGCGGAAAATAGACACATTTCAGTCACAACTGCCATAAGTTAGATGATGCAAATTAGGAGAAATGGATACAATTCCTGCTCTCGGCGATTACGGTAACTTTTTTAGGACAATCTAAGCGACGGTAAGGGATACTGTAATCTCCGAGGCTTCCGTAATCCTCGTCACTTCTTGGTCTTCGCCTTGGACGAGGAGGGGGCGTCGGAGTCGGAATCTGAATCCGAGCCCGAAGATGACGACGAGGAGGAAGAGGACGAGGATTCGTCGAGATCCGTATCCGAATCGCCCTCACGAGTCTGCAGTCAACCGTCTATTGAACCGTAACTAGACTTGGTGGGAGAATAATCAATACTTAATAGCGCGATAGTTATCGACTACCAACTTTTGCCTAAGGTATGCGTAAGATTCACAAATGCCACAAATGGATTCGAAAAGTGACGGTCGCGTACTAGCCGTGACCGCGTTCTCCTATGCTCTAAAATTTGCATAAAACCGACTATTTCCGAATTTTTTAAGGAAAACTTTTCGAATTTGCAATATCTCCTCCCCCCACAACCCGCACTACGTCCTGCTGCGTAGAATAGAGTCGTATGCAAATTAAGGGAGTGTGGGCGATAGAGCATGGAAATTAGAGAGATACGCAGAGACAGGGACTGGTAAAACGTCGTG
>LS870614.1:45077-58634 GCA_900490955.1 Micoletzkya japonica | reverse complement strand
AAGTAAGATACGCTTGAATTGAAATGAGCAGAAACCTGGTCCTGCATAGAAAACTTTCAACAACATTCTAAAATACGCTTGCAATTCATAAATGTCCTAATCGAGCATCCGTAAAGGCACAGCAATGTCATGAATTTGAAAAAAAAAGATCAAAGATCAAACCTGCGGGAAGATGTAGTCAAAGTACTCCTCCCAGCCGGCATCCACGCCGTCCGCCGCCTGAAGGGAATCAATTACCGTACCCCTTACCACATACATTCCATTTTGGCCCTCCATCACAGTATACGCTACATACCGCCCAACACCCTGAGTAAGATATAAGGCCTTAAATTAGTGCTATCTGATTAGGCCTCCTGAATCGAGTCCGACCACCGAATTTCTAGTGTTATGTTTCATGAAGAAAATCGCTCTCGCTCAGTCTTGAAACGTAACCGTGTAAAAATGGTCTAATTCGATTAAATGGACGCGATTCGGGAGGTCGATATCTGACTCCAATAGCCTTGTCCTCTCCCGACAACACGCGCAATCCCAATGCTCGTCCATCATACACTACCGTACTCCCTACAGTAACCCCTCCCCTCCCCTCCCCCCACCTGTATCTGCCTCCTCTTCTTGACCCTCTTCGGCATCATCCTCTCGACCCTCTCGACCGCCGTCTCGTCCCCGGCCCTCTTCTCCGCATCCCTCCACGCTTCCAACAGCATCACCCTTTCCTCCTTATCCGATGCCTCCAGGGCGGCATTCGCCCGCTCGAACACCTGCAATCAGAGAAATATTGTAAAATATCTTAGATAGCATTCAGATCCTTGAAAATACTCATTCTTACTGTAGTGAGTACTCACCTAGAATTATTCCTACAACAACTACGCATAACTCTTTCAACAACATGAGGCCACAGTCTAAAATAATTGACGGTAAACCTAAAGCCCACGTATGAGCAGCGAGACAACTGGGCACGGATCTATTCCGGCTTCCAGCTTTACACCTTTACCAATCCCCCCTTATCTATACTACACGAATCCATTACGTTTGACAGAACTGGGTCTTTTCCTTTAGTCATTTCTTAGTTACGCTTCGCCATAGAGCACAGAGCATTGTGCTAATAATAAGGAAAGGAAGAAGACGAAATGATTATTTGTCGAACCTTCCTCGCCCTCTCCATATTGCCCGTCGTCTGCTCGAATTCCGCCAAACTGATCCAGACCTGCAGAGTATTCGGTACGCAAATTGGCAAGTGTCGCGCCTTACAAAACTAGGAAAAAAGCAGCCATCCTATCAAGCATTTTACACCATAATTTTCAGGGTGCAGGCACAGCCATTCTAAAAGCAAAAAAGGACCATGTATGCTCCACTCCCCCCCCCTAACCTTGATATGGTTGGTCCTCGACAGCAGCGACTCGTACAGGTCCCTCGCCTTCTCGTACTCCTCAGCCGCGATTTCAAAGTCGATAAACGACTTCCACAACAACTGCAATCCAGCAATACTATTTTCAAAATCTAACGAAACCCAAAAATTCATTCCCACATTGAGACAATCTCGTGTAACGCAACAAGCCACAAAAACATGAGATATGATTTGGAATTGGTGCTAAAAATAAATATTTAAATATAATAATACAATTCGAGCTTATCCCACCTCAGGCATATCGAGGGCCGGTTGCTGGATGGCAATCTCGAATATAGCCCGTGCACGTTCCGTATCCCCCAGCAGAGTCTCTAGCTCCGCAAACTGAAAGCATCGCCATTTACAACAAAAAAGGCTAAAATAAACTACATCGTGCTGATGAATAGAGAAGGCATTATTGAAGAAACATTAAACGTCATTCCTAATTCGTCTGCGCTCTCTTCATATCGCTTCGCTCTCTCGGCGGAAATAGGAATGACGGTAACTGACGGACGGAACACTTTTTTCGTCAACCATAACAAGAGCGCACCTTGATCCAGGTCATGCTGTTGGTCGGAGCGAATTCGAGGAACTTTTCGTAAAGAGTTCTGCAAGGAGATCATTGAATGCTTTCAAAGAGCCAGAATAAATATGATATTAAATGATATTGGCCCTCTTCTTTGTTTCGTATCGTAAAAACTGTGCTTACAATAGACGGCTGTCCCTACTAACCCTTCAGTCCGACTCACCGGCACCTATCAAACTCCCGCAGCTGAAGTTCGAGGTCGATATACGAGCGGAACAGCTTGTCCTTGGGGCATTTGCCTATCGCAACTCCCTGAATTGCGCACGAATACGGCTGGCAAAGCACATTTCATTCGTGTTAAACCTAATCTACTGAAATTCCCAACCTCATCAAAGCCATCCTTCTCGCGTAGCTCTTCTCACAAAGATCGTTGCTACAGATAATTCACCATAAATAAAAAAAACAATTTCAGGACATTTTCCCAATCTCAAGTTGTTTAGTCCTCGATCATAATAATCAGTCCACAAACCAGGATCTTCCTGGCCGCCTTCAGGTCGTGTTGCCGAATCTCGAAGTGCGCGAACATCACCCAGATCTGAGAAGAGGGAATTAGAGCAGCCAAAGGTTTTGATTAGAGCATTCCACTCGGTTCTTTTTGATGCATATCCTTCATACATCACTGACAACCGTGACGCGTCTCGTCACTAAAACCAGCGAAACTTATTGGTTAAAAAAGACCCGAATCAGGGGAAAAATGCCGTATTTGATTACATTTTTCGGGGTGAGACTATGAAATGGCCCATACAGCACCGCAAAATTGCCCCCACCGCTGTTTTAAATTGTCGATTTACATCCCCACCCCACCGCCGCTAGGAAATTACCCCTACCGCGAAATAGATTTCAAATACGAGTATTTATCCCCTGATCCGAATGGAATGCTCTAGTTTTGATATGACTTAATTCAAACAATCACTTCTACACTGTACACTGCTACAGACAACCTAAACAGGCACTAATGATCACGGGATTTTTTTTTAAATTATAGAAAGGCTTGAAACTCTCGTAAGTACTTTGATTAAAGAGATGAGAAAGAAAGAAATGAAAAAAAAAACCTAAAACCTTGGCAAACGTAAACTTCTTGTGCGGCAAGATCTCGATGCACGCCTTGTAGACCTTAAATACAGATTTAAGATTTGAGATTATAGAGTCTCGAAAAAAGTCATTAATATTAAAGGAAAAAAACGTCATAAATATTTAAAAAGCGAATCCTTGAAAATGAGATTGCTATAAAGTTATGCAACTCTCACTAACGCCCCTCTAGCCCCCCCCCCCCCCTCACCAATCGCGTTTTCTCCACGTCTTTGGCCACCGTTTCCTCGTAAAGCGCGTAGTTTATCCACAAGTAGATGTACCTTAACGACAACAGTCTCTCATCCTCTCCATACCGTAGAGCCGTCCATTCGCATCTTTTTGACGGCTAATAATGATGGATGGAGAATAACCGTCGGTTCTTCTCCATCCATCACGTGATAACTTCCCATAGGCTAATTAGCAATTGATCGTGAAACATAACCATCAAAAAGACCTTCATGGAATGCTCTATTCAAGGGCTGACCCCAAAACTATAACCACTTTATCTGGTAGAACGCTAATTGATGTGCGCTATACGATACCCAAGACATCAAATTGTCCGGAATATCCCATAAAAGAAACGGACCTCCTCCACAATCGCTTCTCCGGCTGCGGTGGAATATTGGCGATGGCCCGTTCGTACGTATCCTCCACTTGCTCACGCTGCAAGGAGGATGCATTATTAGCCATCTCGAAATGCAAGCTCCTATTTTAAACATTACCCCATTCTAGGGATTGAAAACTCCCCATTCTAGGGATTGAAAACTCCCCATTCTAGGGATTGAAAACTAAGCTTTTTATCGCATTATGCGACCGAGCGTGATGCGAAACATGGAAGACTGAAAAGAGTCGGCGGAAAAAGAAGCAAATCGCCCTGGGTTGTCAAACCCTCCTCCTTTCCAGAGTACTAGGGTTTGAAAACCAAGCCTTTTAATCGCATTATGTGACCGAGAGAGTGATGAGCAGCATTGAAAGATGAAGAGAGTCAGGCGACAAATACGCAAATCGCGCTTGGTTTTTAAACTCTACAGAGTATATACGACTATCGAACACATTTACATTCTCTCCACATCTCATCCTCTTCTCCACCCTCTCGGTGTGCCTGATCGTTTTATCTCATTCGAGAGGCGCACTCTACTCCCTCCCTCTCTCCCCCCCCCCAACCCCCCTCATTCCTCTACCATGCGCTCGCAACGGGTGGTCTCCCCGGACGAGCCGCACACGATAAGAAGTATCTCGCTCCGTGTTCGATCACCTCCCGATGATACGCACTCACAAGCACTTGCGCAGCAGTCCGCTGGCACAACTAACGACGAGCAGAGGACGAAGAACATTCCCAGCAATCCGCTTAATAACGTAAACTATTCTACAATGTTATGGCCCCTAATCCAATGGTAATTCTTGCTTTTCAGCAGAAGAACAGCGCCCCGTCCACTAATGATGGCTACTTCGATATCCCGCACAAAGTACGGTAATTACCGTACTCTTCCCAGCTTCTTTCTCTTTCCAGCCAGCGAACAAAGATGCTTCCTCGCTCAAAAACGCGTCATCGTCGGCGCCAATTATCAAGGTAAAGCATACATATAATACTTTTCTCTTGTCTGTTTTGCTAAAATCGTTAGCACTGTATCATGAAAATCAGAAAGCGAAGAAAAGGCAAAGATTATATGTCAGAAAAAGCTGCGCCGCTAAAGCCAGTCTAAAGTTCCGCGTGCTGAGCAATATAGTGGAATAAACCGATCCGTCCGTTGCTCTGATTCCAAAATGCGTCTAATTCTCTCACCTTTGCACACTCTCTCACTCGATGTTCGGAATGGTTTGCTGACGGGGATCGTTTTAATCCACTATACTAATCAAGGCAGACAACGACTTCCAGACCGCGACGACAGCTGATTCTTCGCTGAAAAGCTCTCGGCCATCTTCGGCTCAAACTTTCCCGGTAAAATCCACTTCAACATTTCCTTATCTCATACCTCTCCGTCCCTTATGGTGCCGCTGAAAGTCGAAAAATACAATGCAATTTCACGAATGCCATTGCGCCATAAATTACAATTTCGCGATACTGTTCGAAGAAATTTTCACACCGACAAAGCCTTTGACTAATTTCAGCTGAATCAATCGCGGACACAAACGTACCGATTTATTTCATCTTCACTTTTCCTCTACGACACGACATTTGCAGTCAAGCCTCACGCAAGCCACCACCGTCGACGGCATGCCATCAGTCAAGGAAGACGAGGGGCGCCGGGTACGGTACATAGGATGGGCACGGACCCGACAGTCGGGTGGTAGGCACCTCATTTTGTCAGGAACGTAACTTGGTAGGCCCCCACATTATACACGATATCTAATTGGTAGGCTAACAAAAACCAAACAAAATCAGTTTATACATTGGCAGGACCTAGTTTAAAATAACTGACGGTAAAGCTGTCCATGTACGGTACGGTATGCAAGGCAACCGGGGCTAGTGGACATAGGCTAGTGGTGTCCTAACGTTTCGGCGGGCATCCTTACGTAATTAGGGTAAATCGAACGCAGCCATCCTTACAAGTGTCTTACACCATCATTACCTGGTGCAGTCTCCCATCCTCACGTCCGATCGGACAACCGCGGCAACGTATATGACAATAGAGATGAAGAATAGTGTGATGAGCTTTTTTCCATAATCTGATTACACAACATGAAATAATGAACAAACGGACGGCAAATAGGCAAAACGCGCTTGCTTTTCAACCCCCAACCTAAACTCGAGCAATAAAGCGAATCGGCTACGATAATTGATAGTTAGCGTTGATCCGATAACAAGCATTGTCTAGCTCAGAACGTCGATTGCAGGAAATTACCATTACCTCGGTGCAGTCCACCCCCAGTACGGTGCCTCTCAAGGTCAGCTCAACCCTCCCCGCCGGCCCTCCTACAGTACCCGCATCGGCTACCGTACCCAAGCACACTCCAGACATTCGCCCCACCACAAACATCAAGGCAAGCACACCTCCGTAGAACAACAATCCAGTCTGTTTCGCCAAACTCTTATGCGATTATGAGTATTATCAACAGAAAATAGTCGACAAATGTTAAATACGCTTCTAAAGGCATGTTTTCCCAATAAATTTCCAATTTCCAGACAGCGAAGATAGCTGATTCATCACTGAAAAGCGTGTCATTCTCAGCTCAAAGTATTCTGGTAAAATCCACATCAACATTTTCTTATCTCGTACCTCTCTGTCACTTAGGATGACGAAACTCGAAAAATACAAATTAGTTTTACCGGTGCCATTCCTCCATAAATTAAAATATCGCGAGGAGTGAATACTTTTTGAAATTTTCATACCGACGCCCCTTGATAAAACTGAACTGAATCTGGGATACAAGCGTACCGATTCCTTCTTTCCTGTACAATATTTGCAGCCAAGCCTCATGAAAGCCACCACTGCCGAAGATATGCCATCAGTCAAGGAAGATGAGGAAAGCGGGGTACGCTATACAAGACATTAGAGCTGATACTGCTATGAGCCGTTGCGGAATCTGATTCCAATATCAATAAAAGGGTTCCGAAACCTTTTTGTCGGGAACCAATCAGTGTAATCGCATTATTAGATCGAGGGAATGAGGTACAGCATGAAAAAAGCTGAAGAAACGCGTAGGATAAATAAGCGCAGAGCGATTGGTTTTCAACCTCTGCTCCGGCTACACAACCATTGCCTAGTTCAGAACGTCCATTGCAGGAAATGACCGTTACCTCGGTGCAGCACACCCTTAATACGGTGCCTCTCAAGGTCCGCTCAAGCCTCCCCGCCGGCCCTCCTACAGTACCCGCTTCGGCTACCGTATCCAAGCACCCTCCAGACATGCGCCCCACCGCGCACATCAAGGCAAGTGAATGTATGACGACTTCATATATTTGCGACTTAAAGGGTCCCTCCAACCATCTCATTCATTCCAAGAGATAACCAATTAAGAGCGGTTGATTGATTGTGAGGGACAAGAGAGGAATGAAGAGACGCAGACAGCGAGAGAAATCTTTGCACAGCTTTTTCTCAGCAACGGCGAAGTTTCAACAAAAAAGGAGAGAGTATGAGACTCAGGACATTGAAAGCTATCCAATGATGTCAAAAAATGCATATGGTAGATATTGCCTGGAGGGGCCCTTTAATGCATGATGAGACTCCTTGATAGGTATGGAGCATCAACGTCATGTTTGTTGCACTGTCATGTGCGCCTTGCGCGTGTTTTGTAGTTTGACGTAGTCCAGTTGAGGTCCGTACCCATCCCGAATCGTGGACTCCCTTGGCTGACGATCCGGCATACCACGGCTATCTCACTCGCGACGTTCGTTTTCTTCCTCTTTACATTTCTCATACATCGGCGTGCGCTTGTCCAAATGTAATATCTCCTTTACTCAATTAGAGGAAGCCAAAGCAAGCATCCGAACAAGAGCATTGCATTGCGATTCGTTAGTGCAGACACCCATCCTATTGGGCAATCACGCTCATGTATAGAGGATACGTTTCATGTACTTTTGATGGTTATGTTTCGCCCATCTGAAGATAATAAGGCACAGGTTCACTATGAATTGATCGCGAAACATAACTGTCAAAAGTACACGATTCGTATCCTCTACTCATGTATGGGACGGCTCCAAAGAACGATCACCTTTACATTCAGTACAAGCAAACAGTTCCCGTTCAGGAATCGGAGCGTATGCTCGATCGCGAGGGGGACTACCTTATCCGGAGGGCCCATCTGAATGAAGGTGAAGAGGTGAGATATCGCGAGGTTTCTTGACTCGCCCGCTGCCCATCCACGTGGATCGCGTCAAGGGGAATATTACATACCATCTTCCCCCACTAAAACAAGTCATTTCCTTATTGTAGTGCAGACAACTTAGGAAAGGTATTTTCGTCAATAATAGATGTATAGTGGAATAAACGGCGATCCGTCAGTTTCTTCCGTTCCAAAATGAGTATACTTCTCTCACTTTTGCACACTCTCTCGCCATATATTCGGAATGATTTTCCGACGGGGATCCTTTTTTAATCCACCATATCGAGGCTCTCCCTCACTCAATCAAAATCAGGCCATCATCCTCACCGTCTACCGCGGCGCGCACAAACACTCGCACTACCGCGTGCGCGGATCGCGCGGCGACTACTTCCTCAATCGATTCTCGCTCCCCGTAAGCCAGTCGACGTTTCACATGCAAAAGACGCGAAGCAAGCATCCATGCCTATGGAATTCACCGTAACATTCCCTCTTACTCTGGATATCTCAAATCGGGCTGCTCACGCATGAACGATTAATGCAGCATAGTCATTGTACTGACTAGTCTGCACCACTCTATCAGCAGTAACCGCCCCCCTCCCCCCTTCAGACCGTCTCTCAACTCGTCGACTTTCACCGTCGCACGGCCTTCCCCGTCCACTACTCGGGAACCGTCGTACGGACGGCCATCGAGCGACCCGACTGGGATCTCAACCACGAACAGGTCCAATGTTGAAGGGACTATACTGGGAGCGGAGAAGTGCCGTGCCGAATGAGCGAAGCCGAAATCCATCAATCAGCCCGTAGACCAAATAGTGACGCCGTCGAATTTCAAAGTGCCTTGATTTTATGGCGAAACGGGACAAGAGTGCCGTGATGTACTACTTGATCTACGAACCAACTAATTCCTCGCTCGTTCAGGTGACCATGGGCGAGGTTCTCGGAAGCGGGGAGTTCGGCGAGGTGTACAAGGTAATCGCCGTACGAAAATTGTGCTGGTACAACCGTCTTTTTCTAAACGAGAGTAAGCCTACTCTCAGAAGGAGGGCGCTCGTAGGCTAGGCCCATCACCACAAAATGGGGGGGGGGGGTGGCCTAAACTGCCACCTGGCAGGGCACCTTCAACGAGGACATCTTCTACAAGCCGCGCGTCGTCGCCGTCAAGACACTCAAGAAGACGCCGATTACGACGATCGACAGGTGAATTGCGGTGATTGTACGGCGATTCGATGAGACCAATACGTGGGCAGGGTCTGCCGGTAACTTACTGCAGTGGTCCTCCCACCCATGCATAAATATCGCACAATTTCGGCAAGACATTATCTTGCAATGAGCTAAGCTAACCAATAGACGAAAAATGTTTGCAGTAAGTCACCCAACCACGGTACCTACAACCGTGCCCACCTATGATGAGATGCCCCGCCCTGTCCATGCAACGCTTATGCAGCCTTCTCTCATAGAGACACCGCAAGACCCGTTCAGACTAGCCTTCCTCCGCGAGGCTAAGGTCATGCGTACGCTCAAGCACAAGCACATCATTCGGCTGTACGGAGTCTGCGCCCAGAAGCAACCCATACTCATCGTCATGGAATTCGTGAATGGTCGGTCCGTGAGAGGCCGCTGAGACGATATGCGTCCCATAATGATTATTTTGAGAAAGATGCAATACATTTACATTGTTTGTCCGACTTATCACCGTCAGTCACTTCACAGGAGGCTCTCTCGAGGACCGCATCAGAGATACGTCGTTGGCGTACAAGAGCTTGCGCCGATACGCACGAGAGATTCTCGAGGGAATGGTCTACCTTGAGCAGAGGGAGGTACGACAAGGGGATGGGAGCGAGGCTCCTTCTCAACATACGCATATTCGCTCGAACCCGCGAGTAAGGTGCTATAGCCCCGTGTTTAGAACAAAAGCAACTTGGTAGGCCATAAGTTTTCCCTTTTGGTTGGATAATAATGGTCGCGCCTCAATTCAGCTAATCCTAGCAAGTCTGATCCTAGAAAAAGTGGATGGCAAACCTGCCACCTCCGATATGTTCCCCCAGATTAATGCCACGTATAGTGGAATAAACGGCGATCCGTCAGTTTCTTCCGTTCCCAAAATGAGTCTAATTCTCTCACTATTACCCACTCTCTCGTCTTGTTTTCGGAATGAGTTTCTGACGGATCGTCGCTACCAGGTATCTTTTTAATCCACTCTAGTTCTCCACATAGATTATACACCGTGACCTGGCCACGCGAAACGTCCTCCTGGACGGGAGCAACACTGCCAAGATCACGGACTTCGGACTGGCCGTCGTGGCCCGCGTACACACGGAGAAGAAGTGCAGTCGGCTGCCCGTTCGGTGCGTCCCACTCTTTACTTGGATTGCGTAATATCGTGAGCACACCCAGCCCAACTGAGTAGGCAGCACAAATTTGGAATTTTCTACCATCTTGTTCACTATGCTCCCCATACGTTGGCACGAATCTGACGGTCGGGTGGTGGGCCTCTAATTTTGCCAAAACGATAACTTCGTAGGTCCCCCCTCATTGTAGAAAAAACCCTTATTGGTAGGCTGGCCACGATGTACATATACTCAACCTCTACTTTCAAACGTCTACTCTGCATGGAGCTTGGCCCTGTCGTCTTTCTCAACTATCTTGCCCTTATTTCAGTTGGATGGCGCCCGAATCGCTCAAGAACGGTACGTACTACTCGCGGAGCGATGTATGGTCCTACGGGTGTCTGTGCTTCGAGATCTTCTCCCGGGGAAGGGTGCCCTATCCCGATATTGAGGTATATACATCGTCGTCTGATCGATTAATCCTGGTGTAAATTATGGTAATTAACCAGACCATCAATTCTCTCAATCTTGAGTTGTCATAGGGTTGAACAAAATGTTCTGGCAGTTGTCCTCAAGCCTATTTCGGACGAGAGAGCAAAGCGGTATGAAGAGAGTGCAAACGAAACAGGAATGAGTTTACTGTTTACTGACTGAAACTTTTCGCCAATACAGCACGCACCATAAAAATCTCCGCAGGACGCCCGCCGCATTCGCCGTGCGGTTTTGCGCAAAGGCCGCCGGCCCGAGGCTCCCGAAGGTATACGCAAAAAGCGCTGGCACCGTGCCAAGACCTGCTGGCACGATGCCAAAGAAATAGCCAGGCCATTCCCTGGCCCTCTTACAGGCGTGGAAGAGCTCGAGTCGGTGGTCATGCGCGCGTGCTGGACGGTGGACCACGAAAAGCGACCGAGCTTTGCCGAATTACAGAACAGGTATCAATGCAAAGGTGTAAAACTGCAAAAAATACTGTAAACTGTATCAACGCATCGTATCAACACGAAGTCGTCTATCTCGAAAATGACATCTAAAATCAGTCAACAAGTCAGCAAAGGGGAAGCCTCCATTTCATCAACCATACTCATTGTCAGCAAGCAACCAGTGCTGGTGAAGCGAACCGAAACGATTCGATGAATTGGATGTTTCCCGAGAAAAAGAAATGACAATCAGTAGAACACAACGTATGTCAGAGAGAGTCAGAGAGTGTCCCCCCCCACATACGTGGGTCCAATTTTTGGTCCGAATATTACTTTGGTAGGCTTTATATTTCCAAGAAAATTTAAATTGTAGGTTAGATATTTTAAGATTTTGTACCTGGTAGCGACGATTCTCAAAATACTGTCGGGAAGGTTGCCCACGTATGGTTACCCCCACAAAAAAAACCAGGTACAAGGAGCGTTCTCTACTGGGCAGACTGCGCTTGCTGCGCCGCCGTCGGTCGTAGAAGGAAATGTGGAAATTTGCCCCAAACACTATCCCTCGAAGCTATCCTCATGTTCTATACCTGCACGATAAACACCTTATGTCACACATATTTACACCATATTTACTCCGTTCACGAAGGATTACTTCACAAAGCCCCAACAGTTCTCACGAATATCATGGAGAGCATATTCAACACGATCAATACGAGGCACGTTTTCGGGCCCTGCCGATGTCTGATGAAAATGTAAACCGCTTACCGGGCTTTGCTCACTCTCCAGAAGTCGCAGGTAGTCGAACCACGCATCGTAATTGTAGCCATTCTCCTGGACCTGCAGCAAATACGTTTCAACTTGCTCATCCGGAGCATAATTATTGCGAAACCACCCCCCCCCATTCACCATTAGTTTGCTATATAGTACAACATGCTCCCATCTACTGGGTTTTACAGTTTTTTACAGTTTAGTCGCTTTATCGAGGACAACAAGCGTGGGGCGGGTCTTATTGCTTCACGGGTCCTGTAGCGCCAACTTCCGAAGTCTTGTCCATTCCTCCTTGTCCTCGGCCATCGTCATGTCCTCGTCTACTGGGTATTAGGGTTTGAAAACCAAACCGCTTAATCTGATTACCCGGCCCAGGGATTGAGGACTTCTCTTCATTCTTGCCTACTATACCTAAGTCACGTTGAAACCGCCCCCTACTTGAAACCTTTTTTTAATCATCTATCGCGAACTGAAGCCACCCTTCCCTTTCCCCTCGAGACCCTCACCATCTGTTCATACTGTGCCTTCCTCTTGCTCACGATCACATCCTCGATCCCCGCCCTCTCTCCGTACTTCTTCTCGTGCATCGTGTAGTGCTTGAAGATCTCGGCTGCCTGCAGAAAATTAATTTTAAATTTAAAAAAATAATTTATACTATTATAAATATTATTATTATTATTATTATTAATTGTATTCGTACCCGATCTGAAGGCAGGTGATCGAGTCCGTACTTGTAGATGACGCGCGCCCGATCGTGCTCCTTCTAAAATGCCTACTTTTTCTAAATATTTCATCAACTTCAGATAAGGTAGGAATGAGTTTACTGGCGGAACATTTTACATTGTTGCCAATAATAATGTTGGCGTCCTTCCATAGTAAGCTCTCTTATACCTACTTATGAACTCTACTGTGTCATTGCCTGATCTTAACATTGCCTTGCTATTGTGTGGATAAATCAATACAATAAAATCATGTGATTTACCGACCACGCCCACGTGAACAAAGTAGACTTTAGAGCTTGAATTTTAGAGTCCAGCATATCGTACCTGTCGTTCCTCAAAGAGCGCAAAGGCCACCAGTAGCTGCTCCTGGATATTGTCCTCGCCAAAGTATTCCATTCCCGCTTCGTAGGCCTGAAATTAGAGACAACATTATCTGAACATTTTCAGCTACTCAACGGAACTAATTGTTAGGCGAGGATACAAACAAGTTATACGAAAGACATGGATGGCATTGCCGGTATTGGCAAAATCGGAAGACGCAAAGAGATAAAAGGAAATGGAAACGTAGTATTCTCTTCCGAATACGCCAGGATAAACCAGCACTCACCGCTCGTGCATTTCCCATGTAGCCATTGTACTCCTCGAACTTGGCGTACCTGCAGTGACTATAGTAACTCCCATGTCCATATTTGGCAGGCTTGCTAATGACCATTTCTTCTCATATGATGTCTACTATTACGTAAGATTCGGTTACCATTATCCTACCACTAAGAAATGAATGTCAAGCTAACAATAAGTCACTGATAAATTTGAAGTCTTCCCGCCAAAAAAACGAAGTACCGTACCTGATCCAGTTCTTGACATCGGTTCCGTGGATGTGCAGGAAGCGCTGCCAAATACTGCGCGCCCGGTCCACCTGATAGCGATAGATCAAAGCCTTTTTTTTAATTTTTACTTTAAGGGACCCAAATTGAAGAGTATTACGAAGGAGACTTTAAGCTTAGGAGGGAAAATAATATAA
>LS870614.1:28125-44069 GCA_900490955.1 Micoletzkya japonica | reverse complement strand
TGTATCGCTGCTCGAACTTAATGTACGTAAGCCAGGCCTGCTCTGGCGGTTCCCACTCCATCCACCGTTCGTAGACCTCAACCAAGATACGGTACTACCCAAATAAGCAGACATGCCACCATGTCCTAAATAATGTTCTCTTTTTAAGCAAGAATGTCCGAAGCATCTTCATGAGTAAGGAACGGGAAGGAGGCCAAGTTTTCGGCTACGTTTCATGTCCCCTTTATAAACACGGCTGTGTTGCCTATACACGCAGGCATAAGAAATATACATTCATTCACAATGTATTTCTTGCACCACACTACTCGTAGTATCAAACGACAAGCCTACTACTCCCTTTCCTGTACCATTCTCGCTCCGGGTACGTTCTCCACGAGTTCCTCCATATACGAGTACTTGAGCCAGAATTGCGTAGCCCGAGGCAGGATGGTGACGGCGCGATCGAAGACGTTGCGTGCGTGGTTCACTTGCTTGCACCTATAATAGGTACCGTCTCAGCAGGTCTCCTTCGCGAATATGCTGCATAAAATCTTCGAATCTCTAGTCTCTAAAGATAACAGAGAGAAAAAATTTACCCGACTCTAGGGCACTCGTCTATATAGAACAGGAATGGCAATAATGTCCAGGACAATAAGAGATAGCAAAAAAAGGACCTCATCTCCATTTCGGCATACTGTAGCCAGATCGTAATCGACCGATGATCGACGTCGAGGGCACGCTCGAATATCGATCGAGAACGCTGAAGGCAAGAGAAGCATTTGCAGTAATGTTGATGATCGTAAAGCATACCACAACAGCCTTCTGATGTGAGCATCATACGTGGGCATAGACCAGAAGTATGGGTGGTAGGCCCAACTATTTTCGAAATTTTACATTGCTAGGCTGATGTTTCCTAGGAAATTTTGCAATTGGTAGGCTTGATAATTTATGAATTCGTACTTGGGTAGGGCCATTTCTCCAAATACTGCCTGGATGGTTGCCCACGTATGGTGAGCATTTTCCAGGTTTAAAGGAACATGCAAAGAACGCTTTCGTGAAGTGAACAGTAGTGCATATACTAAGCAAAGTGCAAAGAATAAAGACAAACCTGTATCTCGCCAATCGACTCTTCCCATTTCGCATACTTTATCCAGTTTGCAATTTGATGCCTGAAAAAGAGACATCAATTTAAAGAAAAATATCAGATATAAACTTAGATATCAACACATTTTAGCAAAATCATTACCATATGGATCTTATTGGAGCGTGAGAACACTCAAGCTAGATTGACTACGGAACATGGAGACTATCGTACCGATGCCATAATAAAATCGCACCTGTTCTTTCTGATTCCATCCTCAAATTCCTTTCTCTTCTTCCGCTGGATCTCGGCCAACTCATCGGGATCAGTGATCTTAGCCTAAATAACAAAACAGTATTAGAAAATTAATTCTGCGAATAAAAAAAAACACAAAAAAAAATTTTGTTTTTTTACAGAAGAACTATCAAACCAATTCTATGTCAAGTGTTTCATTTATGCAGATTCTGTTTCATTGCTGAATAGTGAAAAGATTAAATTGGAATAAATTGGAAATAACATGTGAAACATTAAGAAAAGAATGAATAACCTTTGGAGGGGGCGCAACCAGCTCAAGTTCGCGCTCCTTCGCTTCACGCAGAAGCTGCTCGGCTGTGATTTGCACCGGAGCCGGAGCCGGAAAATATGTACGATATGATTATGCAATATTCAAGCTCATGTATCGGCACCGACCTGAACTATTATATGTACGGGTGGTGGGCCTACATAACCCCCTAGACTACTCCTGGTTAGGTAAATAAAAATTTGGTCACCTTGTTCTTCACTTTCGCTGCCTTCTTCGGCAACCGCAACGTCTTGCGGTTGTCCACTTGATCCTCCTCATCCGACATTATTACCCAAAATAAAGAATTATAATTGAAAACCAGGAAAACAGCTCAAAATACACGGATTTTTACTACGCGAAATCGATGACAATATAGTACCAAAGGAGCAGAGCATCACGTAGAAGTTATTGTACAAGCTGTGAGCCTTATTTGGTTGCGCAAAACTAAAGGTAAGCAAGGTCGCTAATAAGAAGAATTTTCGAATTTTGAAAATATTTCGGTCCGGGAGTAACGTTCTGCCACTCCATTATACGCTAACCACGGTATCTCTGTGTGTCTCATCAGGTCACCTTCATGATTTCCTGACTGACTTCCGCGTTTTTTAGTTACTGTGCATACATTTTACTACGTTTTTCATTAGCATAAAATAATTTATCACCAGCAAGTACATTTTAAAGATGTAATATACAACGAATAATAATCATTAATCTTTTTTGGAGAAGATTATCTTGGATTCCGAGGTGTACATGTGGCGAACAAGAGGAAGAGAGACGAATGACTCAATCACGACCCAGTTACGATTCAACTGCAATGAAAGAAGTACTTGCAACTCCTTGGTAGAGGCCGAAAAAACATGCGTGATTTTCATATTTATCGCCTGCTCAGTCAGATGGCAAAGAGTCTCAGCATCCATTCATGCTCTATCTCAATCTCACGGTCTGACGTGTATTATGATTAGCAAAACTTATCTAATGGCATTTTCGGAGTCAACGAATGACTTCCATGCCAACTAGAGTGCGAAAAAAGAGAATATATCTAACAGCTCTCCGTCTCCCTTTCTCTTCATTGTTTCTCTTTTCCTTCTTGATCGATTTATCGCATTCGTTTTGCTCACTCTAATCCCAACCTCGCTCAAGGGTGGCCGGGTCTGCAGGAAGTGTATCTCATCGGAATCCTCGATCCCATTCATCTGCAAACAACTACACCATTCTGCAAAAGCTGTTTAGGCTTAGCTCCGCTCTTGGGTTTCTACCGTCAGGCCATAGGACCAGAGAAAAGACAGAGGGCTCTTATACGTTCTCACTCTCGCACTTGTTGACAATTATTTATTGCGGTAAATCATAATTATTATAACCCTCACCGCCTTCTGAATAGATGCGGGATCGGTGATCCTCTCGACCATGTGGTCGATCTCTTGCCATCTGTGCAGCGTCGTCTCGAGTTCCTCCTGGAAGTACATACATGCATTTTATCCACACTGAAAACATAGAGACCTGAATGGGCAGGAATGGTACAGTGCTCAATGGTGTCGTCTAATAACTCTGAGATTCGAGACTTAAAAGACAGAAGAGAAAGATTAAAGTAAGTAGGCTTGAGAAAGGAAGGAATGAATGGAAAGAATGGAAGAAAGACTACACGTAGTCTTCCTTTCAATATTTACCTACACAGTGCACAGAACGGAGCGGAAAATGAAAGGAGGGCTATAGTGGAGTAAAAAGATCCGTCGGAAAAACATTTCCAATTTAAGGCTAGAGAGCGCGCAAACGTGAGAGAATTAGACTCATTTTAGAACGAAAGAAACTGACGGATCGGTTTATTCCACTATATTGCTATCTTCCAAACCAGTAACAAAGAGATACCTGCGACTCTACCGGACCCGAATCAGTGAGAATGGCAACGTCGTTCTGATTGTTCGGGTCGAAGACTACCTCGATCTGCAACAAATATATTACATATTACAATTAGTTGGCCCAACTAAAATTTTCGTGATGCTCCATGAAAAGTTGAGTTTGGACGTGCTTTCTGTGGAGCTATGAAATTATTCTAGATAGCAAAGGCATATAAAGGCATTTTGTCTTAGCAGAAATGTGATTCACGCCTTTCTGGAGATGTGAAAAAAACAGCTCGAAGTTCAATACATCATTTATTTATTTATTTCCATACGCCTGGAAGGACGTGGTCGGGGCCAAAGTGGATGCGGACATTGGTCAATCAACCGCAACGACTTCACTCATAGCTCATATTAATTTTACATAATCAGAACAGGTTCTCGGTAGCTTTGATTTCTTAAAGGGCCCCTCCAGGCAATATCTACCATATGCATTTTCTGACATCATTGGATAGCTCTCAATGTCCTGAGTCTCACCCTCTCTCCTTTTTAACTGAAACTTCGCCGTTGCTGAGAAAAAGCTGTGCGAAGGTTTCTCTCGCTGTCTGCGTCTCTTCATTCCTCTCTTGTCTCTCACAATCAATCAACCGCTCTTAATTGGTTATCTCTTGGAATGAATGAGATGGTTGGAGGGACCCTTTAAAGACTTCATTTAATTTCTTTTCTGTTCGTATGGCATAAGAGGATTCCCTCTGAGTAGTACGGGGAACGGCATAGCATATCTTGAAAGAATTTCCTCCTGTATTCGAAGGGCACAGATTATAATATCCTTTAAAGGAGCCGGCCCACGAGTACGGTAGGATGTGAATTCCCGCGCTACCCTGGTATATCAAGTTAGGCCTTTCCGCCCATCTTTTCCGATCGTTATTTTTGTTAAAATGATCGGAACAATGTGAAAAATCGATTTGGCAGTGAATCAGAGCTGTATCTCAACTCAGTAAGCCAATATATTTATTTTTGTAGAAAGCGCGTTGCTCTTTGCACCTTCTCTACTCCGCAGAGAGTGAATGAGATCGCATAAAACTCGAAATACCCGATCAGGATGATTAGATCTACTGAATGACGTAAAGAACCAATATGGCCAGAAACTCGTGGTACGGCTCCTTTAAGGGGCATATCAGATCAGCTATGCCATAGAGAATCTTAAAAGCCATTTTCATATCCCTCTTATATCTACGATAAAAGAGAGTATGCACGTTCATCATCTCATTTCTTGTAGTGGAATCGGGTTTGTTATCGAACGTATAGCCAAAGCATCTATACAAAATAATGGCTCTGTTCTGCACCGTCTCAATTCGCTTAATGTCAGATTGAAGGTTGAAGGGATTAACTAGTTCCTGTCTCAAGTATTGGGCGAACGTAGGTCAAGTAAGCCTTCCTCAGTATCGAAGGATTACTTGACTGCGAAGCTTTGAAAATGACATATAAATAATTGGCCTTCGGCTTTCCTTGTCATAATCTGAACATGTGTAGAAAATTTGAGATCTTTATCTAAATGATGTCCAAGATCTCTTACATGATCAGATTTTTGAATTATCCCACCATCAATGGAAAACGGGTACCCAGGGTTATCTTTACCAAGATGCAAGCCTACGCATTTCTCAGATGCAAGAGTCAGTTGCCATTCATCACTCCATTCCTTGATCTTATCAATTGCAATTTGCAAGCTTTTATTTTTTTTTTGCATTTCTTAAATTCACGATATATCTTCAAATCATCAGCAAATACTGCACTCATACAGTCGCGGGGAATAACATTTGGTAGATCAAATGTGTAAATAATAAAAAGGATTGGACCAAGAACCGATCCTTGTGGAACTCCACTTACTACGGGGAAATGCATCGATAGAGTATCATCAACTCTAACTTGGAAGGTACGCCCGGTAAGGAATTCAGATACCCATTTCACAGTTTTGTCTGAGAACCCAAGCCTGTTCAGTTTATGAACAAGCTTGGCATGAGAAACAGTATCAAATGCTTTGGCATAATCGAAATATATAACATCAACTGCCTTATTCTGATCCAAAGCCAAAGACATGTCATTTATGACCCCAATCATTTGGGTCTCATATGATCGCTTAGGTCGAAATCCAAACTGCTGATTTGGGAGTATTCCAAAATCAGCACATTCCCTCTTTATTGATCTAACCAAAAGCTTTTCAAAGGCGCGACATAGGAATTAAGTGATACTAACTGGCCTGTAGTTCAATGGATTCGAAAATGGTGGTTTCTTTTTCACGGGGGTGACAATCGAATGTTTCCACGCAATTGGCAGTTCACCATATTCGTATGACTTTACAAATATGATGCTCAGAGGGATTGCAATAGGGACAGCTATGCGCTTCAAGAAGTATAGGCTTATGTTATCGGGTGTTCTACATTTAATTTAAAGGGACATGGAAGCCAAAAAAGATTGGCTTTCATATGAAAGTTTATCGCCTAAGTAATATAAAAACCAAAACCAGAGTGCATAAAAATGTCTACTTCGCGAGATATCCTAAAAATCGTTTTCCAGCCAAGGCGCAGTCTTACGGCGTTTAGCGCATAGGAACAAGGTAAACGGCATCGACGTATTCCCGGAACAAATAAATATCTCTCGCCGCAGAAATTTCTTAACAAATATTTTTCAAACACTATTATCTTTATTATCGTCTCAGAAACATATTCTAGAAGTATGGTCATGTTCGGTTTCACAAAATTTCTCGCTTCCATGCCCCTTTAATTGAAGGGAGATCTCTGCTGGGGGGCATTATTTTGCTTTGCGGAAATGACCGGTTTGCGATAACGGTGTATGTCCGTAAATGTCCGGATTTGCGGAAAATGTATAAGTCCCTCGCTTCCATGTCCCTTTAATTTATCGACGCATTTGCGTAACAGGTGAATCGGGGCACTACTCAATAACTAGCCCGAAACGAAAAATAGCTGTCTAATAATGCCAGTGCGGTCCACGCAATGCATAAAAACGAGTGAACACCGAGTACTGAACGAGTATGCACCAGTATGACTCTAATAAGCCAGCAAGCATGCGGCTGCTATATAAATTGATGCCAATTGAGGTATCCGACACATTCCGCATAAGAAGACGTTGACCTTTAAGAAAGGCACCTTGCTAACTCGACATTGCTGCCACCATTGTGGTCGGCAGCCGATGCACATCAATGGGAGCTGTTTCCCTAATTGATCAATGTCTCTTCAGAGTGTACGGCGTCTACGCTAGAAAAGGCATAGCAGCGGCATAGCAAAATGAGTGAAAAATGACTGAGTGCAAACACGACAATACACGAGAACACTAACGACTGCATGCATGAGCGGAGAGCAAAGACACAAAGCTACATGACGAATGTTTCCATTTTTTCAATCAATTCACATATTGCATGTGGTTGAAACATATCACTTTAAGTATTTGTCCTTTTCGAGAATACTCTCCATCACTCACTACCGGAAGCAAACCGTTATCCCTTACAAAAACATCACTGAAGCTATTACATAACATGGTAGCTTTGTTCTGATTATCATTATGCAAAACACCATTAGGATCTTCCAAAGAATCAACACCATTGTTTCGAGATGCAGTGGAATCGTTTACATATTTGAAAAATAATCTGGCATCACTTGATTCAACTATTTTCTTTTCCATTGAGTGGTAATATTTCTTAAAGGGACATGGAAGCGAGAAATTTTTTGAAACCGAATATGGTAATACTTGTAAAATATGTTTCTTAGACGATGCAAAAGATAATAGCATTTAAACAATATTTTTAAAAAATTTCTGGAGCGAGAAATATTTATTTGTTCCGGGAATACCTCTATGCCATTTGCCTCGTTACTATGCGCTAAACGCAGTAAGACTGCGCCTTGGCTGGGAAACGATTTTTAGGATATCTCGCGAAGTAGACATTTTTGTGCACTCTGGTTTTGGTTTTTATATTATTTAGGTGATAAACTTTCATATGAAAGCCAATCTTTTTTGGCTTCCATGTCCCTTTAAAGCTTTCACACAATACTTATTGTATGAGTCGAACTTCTCTTTGGATTTCTTATCATTATTTTGGGAAGCTAGTAGCCAAAATATGATCAGGAACTTTCTTCCCATTTGCCAAAACCCGAACATTAGGAACATGCAAATCGACTAAGGTCTCAATAATAGCCATTAACTTCTTATACTTCTCAATTGTAGATTCATTTCCGAAAAGAATCTGCCAATTAATATTTGCTAGGTACGAAATTATTTGATCGTAGTTTGCATTCCGGTAGTCTTTACGATAATGGTGATGAGAAAGGGAAAATTCAATCATGCTGTGATCAGCAGTTCCTATTGCATAGCGATGTTCGATATTAGATTTCGCTCATTGCATATTTAGAATAAGATCCAGAATAGCTCTACCACGCGTAGGAGAAAGCACCAATTGTTCTAAATGAGTCGTTTGACAACAGTCAATGAAGTACTTATAGTAAGGGCCCAGTACGACATTGTTGTTTAAAGAACCCCAGGGAATATCAGGTAAATTAAAATCTCCCATTACAAAAGCAGAATGAGTGCAGGTAACAAGGTCAACAAGTTTATCCCACAATGGGATGGAATTTGCACTCGATAAACCAGGGGTACGGCAGATTACGATAATGCGTAATGTTACCGTACCGGGGAATATGTCAACAGCTAATATTTCGCATGCCCCATTAATAGAAGAAGAGAAAATCACTTTGTGTGTGATAACTTTTTGCAATAACAGAGCCACTCCACCACCTTTTTCCCTCTATCACATCGAATTAAGTCATAAACATTTGATACATTCTACAAAATAAGAGATGAAGGATGAACAGACGAAAGCCAAGTTTCAGTTACGGCAATGAACCCGTAACTGAAAGACTGAATCAATGTTTGGAAGGGAATCAAATTCGAAATCAAAGACCGAGCATTTAGAGAGATACATTTTAGCGGAACACCCTTCGATCCCACTGGTCGTCGGGTAAATCCTAGTTTACCCGACGGCCACGAGAGTAGTCTTTGCGAGAGGTTGATTGACCCAGGGCACGCGCATTAGGGAAATGCGAAGCAGAGAGGGGGAGGGGTCCGTTGACAGTGAATCCACGAGGAGGCTTCGGGTAGAAGAAGGGGGAGATCCACGTTCCTTCTCTCTTCCTCTTCTCTCTCTCCTCCTTGGGCATCAACTCGCGTATTCCGATCTTCTCAGGGAAGTTGCAGCCGGGGATCCTCCACCTGGCGGCAAGGACGAGTCCAGCATGGGCTGAGCAGGGGAGGACGACCTTGATCATCCGGGGATGGGGGAACGACTTCCCGTGGAGGCGGTAGACAGCCACGGGGGTGGTGTCGACCCCGAGGCTGTTGAGGATGAGCCGGACCCTCGTTCTGTCTTGCTCCTCCTTCTCGTACGGGGTCCGACCCTGCTCACTCAATCCGCAGAGAACGAGTGAGCGATCCGTCTCCTTCTACTCGATTTCATCCCTGACATCCTTGAGGGTGAGGGTGGGTGGAGGGTGTGGAGGGACGGGGACGGGGGAAGGAATTGGAGGAGGGAGAGGCTGATCCCGCACCTTCCTTTTTGCTTTTTCCGCCAACTCCCAGAACGTATTCAGCTCCTCCTCCATCACCTTGATCTTCTCCTCTTGTTCCTTCGATTTCTTCTCGAGAGCGAGGATGCGGGCGAGCAGGTCAATCTCCAGGATGTCCTGACGAAGGGAAATGGCAGCGGGGGATTTGGGAACTGAGGGAGTGGTCGGGGAGACTGGCGAACCTTTGTGAGCACTCATTGTAGAAGGAAGAAGTTGACCCGAGTGCTAGGTCGAAGCGAGAGCAGATGATAAAGCGAGAGCGAATGGAGACCCGACCGCAGGGGAGAAAGAATGAGGGACGAATTTCTTTTTTATTTGCAAAATGGTAACGAAAATGGTCTCCTATCTCTATCACTTCTTCACTTTCTCGCCTATTTTGAATTATGACAATCCTTACAATTGTGGCAATCGTAAACCACATTCCAGCAACCAACCTTTCTCCTATAATCCGGCAAGGTTGCCGTGAATTCGGTAACCCACCACTCTGGATTGTCGTACAGCATACTTGATCTGAACATGAACTCAACTAAGGTTAGTTCATCGCCCAAACTATAATTAAATATGCAGTTGAGCGAAACGCACGGTAATATAATAGTCAGTGTATTGGAATACAAGAGTCAAAACGTGGGGCAAATAATCACGATTCAGAGGGCGTTACTCGGGGAGAATACAGTGGAGAAATGTAGACAAAAGAGGCGAGATGCGTCTGTGAATGCCGTGTGGAGTGAATCAGCCCGTTTTCTCCTCTTCTTCTTCCCCCCTTTTCCTCCCTTGTGTTCTTCCGCAGACTACATGCTCTAACTCCTTTACGAGCACAATAAACTTGAACATAGCAGACTGTTCCACAAAAGGTGGTTCATGAGACTCTATTAGTCCATTACTAGGTACATACACTGAGCAAAACTGAATTTTCAACAAAAGTCAAAGGGAGTCTATGTACTTAAACTGAGACGAGGAGTGCCAAATGGAAGCGTTCGTCCCTTTCTCTCTTCTCGCTCCAACTTTCTACTCCAATCCCTCGTGCAAACCGCACTAAATGGCTGAGAGTCCCACTCAATTGTAGACAGCGTAAACACACTGAGGCAGCATGCTTGTTAGCATAGTTAAGCTTGCAACAATATATTTTGGCAACCTGATTTTTCGTTGGCTTGTAGGATTTGAAAACCAAGCCTTTTAATTGCGATATGAGACCGAGAGAGTGATGAGGAGCATGGAAGAATGAAGAGAGTCAGGCGATAAATACGGTAATCGCGCTTGGTTTTCAGACCCTATTGGTTTGCCCATGGATGAAGTACAGTTTAGCATGGGAACTAGCATGGGAACAATCGTGTAAATGTGTCATGTAAACACGCTGTGTCGAAACGTCTGTTGAATAAAGCTGGCCCCTACTAGAGTGCGCCTTGTACCCCCACCCCCCCCCCCCCCCCGCAATGAAGAATGATATATACAAGGGGAAACTCCCCCCCCCCCCCACTTATAGGGGGGAAGTCGGGGGTTGGGGGTAAATGGCCCAGTCTAGCCCCGACATCGCCCTCATTCACACATCACACCTCATTCGCAGCCGACCTCACCCAGCCCCTCTATTTACCAGATCATGTAGATAACTCTTGCAACCTCTGCCGCTCCACTTCAGTTCAATCTTTATCTATTCATCCTCCACGACCACATTCATGACTATTTCACTCGCTTTACCGTACGCTCCTCCACGCTCCCAGTAAACCGGTCGAATTCATGGTCGCTGAACGAGTGGGAAGCCACCATATTCCTGCAACGAGTTAATCTATCTTGTAGATCCTCGCATTCAAATTTGCGTTCCGGCGGTATTACAAGCGCCAAAAAGTTTGACATATTTCCGTGCCGAATTTTCTCGATTCATACCTATGAGGCTCTCCCCTCTTTTGAGAAAGAGTCATTTATCGGTTGTGTCGGACCTCTTTCAAAGAAATATGATGGTTTTGATGCAAATAACGGACGCCTACGATTTACACAAGGACTTGAAACATGCTACAGGAATCACAGTGTTCTAAATGTTAAGCGAACGAGCCAAAGTACTTAGGATACGGTGTTTTCCGTGCGAGAGTTCCTACCGAAATCAGGGTTATTTTTCGGCATCTCGTTCGCTTAACATTTTGGCTGTTGTCAGAACACAGTGGAATGTCAAACTCCAGGGCGCTTGTAATAATGATTCCCTCTTCCGTTGGCTATTTGCGCTTTTGGCTGTGCACTTATGCTAAATAACGTAAGTCCGATCAAGAATGAGCGGAACGAAAATTTGAATACGAGGACCGACAGTATAAGTAAATCTCCGAAAGTTCCAAAAAGTGCCAATTTATTGTCATTATTACTCCTGAATGTAGACGTCTTTTATGCGATTTCACAAAGGAAATGCATTATAAAGGTGAAGAGACAACAATTATAAGGATAACTAGAATTATAGTATAGGCAAGAGATGTAGAATGTGGCTCACTTCTTAAATTCATCGGGCTGCAGCACGTTCAGGTTGCCGGGAAACGAGATGGGGTCGACGGTCAAGACTCCCTTCATAACGGCAGATGAGATGCGGGACGCCAACAGGTGGGAGTAGCTCACGGCATCCACTGCCTGCCATGTTCTGGTCATACTAATCACACCTCTCACCGTAAATTCGCCATCGGGCTGGTGAAATTTCAAACTTTGGTGAATTATTCACCTAAGGTTTAGCTAGCAGAACAATTCACGTGGTGCAATTTCGGTCAGCGTAGGGCATTCAATTGGGGTCTTTTCGATATTTATGTTTCATGCTCACTTGAAATTGAGCCAATATGGTTGAGGAAAAAGTTCCGTTAGTTGCCCCCATTTCCGACGAAACGGCGAAGTAGGGTTCTCTTTTTGAGACGGATAATGAGATCTCATATCTTTTCATTCCATACCACTCTCATCTCAGAAAGCGGGGAGGAGAATAATGATTTTTTTCTGAGTTTTACAGTTACAGTTTTACACCGTTTATCTGGGCTAGCAGCGGAGGGGTTCCAAAGGAGGGACTCTTGATAGATAGGAGAGGTCGGGGACTTCGAATCTTCGTCAAATACTCACTCAGCCTGCGGTGTCCATGATCTTGAGTATCCTCTTGATCCTGCACAGCAGTCCTAGCGTTCGATTAGCGAACAGCGGTTTCCGCCCATAGGATCCGATCCTGTGGGCGAACAAGTGAGTGGAAAATTATGAATTTAAATATTTCAGCTCGTCACTATGTGTTCAAGACGCTCAGACAATTTGACGCACTTTTGTTCAGCCATTGTTGAGTAAATTCAAAAACAGTGGTCAGTTCGCTATTAGACACATTCTTCACCGGGGAGAACGCTGTGCCTGGTTTGGCGCTAGTTCCCCCGTGCGCCAAGTCTTCATGGGGAACGATTCATCTTCTTGACCAAGATTGAAAGGGATGCGCTTGATTGAGAGAGAATGAAGAGAGCCGACCACCCGCGACGAGGACAGGGAGGAAGAAATGTGCGAGCGTCAGAAAAATAGTGAGATTGTCAATCCCGAGCGGGGGGGGACTCGAATGGGAATGAATGGAGTAGAGTGAAACTATCGAACGAGATAAATAATGCGATCACCTTCGTCGAGAGAGTGGAGAAGAGTGAAGAGAATGAGATGTGGAGAGATTATAAATTCGTCGATAGAATGGAAGGATAGTTAAATAAATACTCTGCCTCTCAATCCTGCTAGCGATTTTTCTGACGCTCTCAGAAAAAAGTTGCAACCAATATTGACCATCTCAGTACAAGGAATGAAAGAGAGAGGGATCTCATTACCCCGAACAGCGTCAAAAAGAGAACCCTACACTCAGAGAAATTTGTGGGGAATATTTCTCCACGATTTGCACTTCGGGAATAATTCACCAGCCGGCTGGGGAAATTTAGGCTTTGGGGGGAATTATTCCCTAGCGGGCTCGGGAATTTATTCCCGAAGTGCATTTCGTGGTGATAGTTGTGGTGAATTTTCGCTCAGTGTAGTGCGAAGCGGTATGAAGAGAGGATGAGGCAGGAATGACGTTTACTGACGGAACTCAATAATGCTGACCTTGATCTGCTCCTTCAGTGCATCGGTGAAGTTGAGTTCGCTCTTGAGAAGTACATCAAGAGAATAGCCCGCGAGCAAGTTGCTGATTGCAAATTACTAAGAAAGCGCCATTTCATAAACCCGGTAGCTTCATCTACCTTACATGTGTTAACGATTTGCTAAGATGCTGCTTTCCCAAATTAGAACATTTGTTTCTAAACATAACGGAGAAAGCTTCGCTCACTTGATTGTGAAGGTGTCGGCAGACGCGATTTGCATGTGTTTCACTGCTTCACTGGAATGCACAGGCTTACTTCCAAATTATATACACTGAGCGAAATTTCACCACCATACAGCACCTAGTGAATCATTCACCACACAAATTTCACCAGCCCGCTGGTGAATGGAGCACAATTCACCAGCGGGCTGGTGAAATTTGTGTGGTGAATGATTCACTAAGTATAATCAAAAGTTACAAAATTTTATGAAATTTTTTTCTAAGGTTTCAAAATCCAAAGAAAAACATAGAGACAATGAAAAAATAAAAGAAAAAGCTTGAAAATCGCATGTTTTATTTTTTCGTTCCGGGCTTCCGTCGTTGAGAAGAATGTCGCTTTTGGCTTAATTCCTTTCGCTAAACGCAGTAGCGTCGTCGTTGGACGAGATTTCAAAAAATCAGTTCTCGAATACTATTAATTTTTGTTATCTTTCCTTTTGTTTTTATATTAATTTCCACAAGATCTTTCATATAAGCTTCACTTGAAAATAACTTCCATGTCCATTTAACATTTAGAACATTGTGTCCAGATTATATATATTAACCAAACTGAACCCATCTTATGTTACTGTAGCAGAAAATTTCAAAGAGCGAAGCGGTACGAAGAGAGTCCAGGCAAAGCAGCGATGAGTTTGCTGACGGAAATCACTGCGTTCTGCCCTTGTTATTGGCAAAAACATACTTTTCTTTATAGAAATTTAGTATGCTTACGTATCCCTTCCATATTTTGGGAGGCTAGAGTATGGGTCAAGCGGAATCTCTTGTTACTACCTAATTAGCGATTTGAAAAGGGGCGGAGCTTTGAATTAGCAGACCGGAATCGCGGAAACACGCGGCCTATTCAGAACGCTGTGGAAATGTTTCGTAAACAATACCTCTGTTTCACGTCCTTCGGCAGAAACGACTTCGCAGCCAGTTCAGTGAGATGGCGAAGGGATACGGATGAGAGGGTGGTGAATGTTATGATTATAAGACTGCCGTTGGTAGAGAGAAGGATACCCGCCTGCCAAGGACAAGAGGGGTTCCAGTTTTGATTCGAGTTGCTCGTTTTGCAGACTGCTCATTTTGGCCAGTATGTTTCATTGCTTGTAAGAGCGACGAGAGCGACGAATGATACGCGAAACATAATCATTGTACTGACCAGTCTGCACAACTCTAGCCTTTGATACAGAACGGGACACAGCACTCCTAGCGTTCGATTAGCCAATAGCGGTTTCCGCCCACAGGATACGATCCTGTGGGCGAACCAGTGAATGGAAAATTATGAATTTAAATATGTAAGCTCGTCACTATGTGTTCAAGACGATCTGAAAATTTGACGCACTTTTGTTCAGCCATTGCTGAGTAAATTCAAAAACAGTGGTCAATTCGCTATTGGACACATTCTTCACCGGACAGAATGCTGTGGGTACACAGAGGCTTTCATCTTGTACTCTCATTTTAAGAATGGTAAGAAGGAGTTTAAAGCCACTATTAGAAGAAAGGTTTATCGGACTTTAGGTCCACCATTATATAGCGGAATAAAAAGATGCGTCAGTAAGCCATTTCGAATATTGAGCAAAAGTGAGAGAATCAGACTCATTTTGGAACGGAAGAAACTGGCGGATTGGTTTATTCTACTATATGTGTGTCTTACATCATTGCCGACCGCGAACAGTGCAATGGTAGAGTGCGAGTCGGAGGGACAGTCGGGACGCACGAAGAACATCAACTCGCTCTCAAACTCTCTCATCATACAGCCTAAATGTGATAAAGGTAAATAAAAATAAACGTCATCACTCCGAATATTGCAATATTCAAAACGTTTGTCGGACGTCACCCACGTTCATCGTAGAATCACGATTTATACTAGTTTGATCCGAACGAATTGAATGCATTTGTGACAAACTTTTTGAATATTCCCAACATCGAGACTGTGCAAAACACAGTATTCTGGCTTAAGCCAGGACCTTTGGAAAGCCAAAAAGCCGACGATCATTACTAATTCTGTAGGTTTGGTGCGCCTCGCACTAAGCATACTGTAGGCGACGTTTCCTAATTCCGTCAAGCCTTCAGTTTCACACTGTGATTTTGAAATTTTTCCCTTCATATTTGTTTGTTATTTTATATGTTTTGTCATGTTTGCCATTTCACAATGCTTTCTAGGCTAAGATGCTGCCCAAGGTCTCCTGAAAGAGAGGAAGCAGATGGCGGAACAGCGTGCCAAAGTTGTACAGAACAAGGTCATGCTCGCTCGAGTAAGTTATTTCGATTATTGGGTAGTTTCTAAGTTCAATTATAAAAACGCGGCGTTAACGGGTTGATTGCAGAAGCGGAAGGAGAAGCAGCAGAAGATCTTCAAGCGCACCGAGAAGAACCGCCTAGAACACAGACAGAAGGAACGTGCGCAGCTTTCTCTCTGTCATGAGGCCTCCAAGGTGCGAATTAGTCATTTTTATTATGCTTGAGGTACTGTTTTATGTTTCGATTCGAGCTTCGAGATAAACTTGAATGAACAAGTGTGTTCATGCCTGCCCCAAATTATTTTGGTAAAATCATGCGTTTT
>LS870569.1:177950-188443 GCA_900490955.1 Micoletzkya japonica | reverse complement strand
CAGTATTTCGATGAGGAGCAACTGACGAAGTATTTCACAGTATTTCGATGAGGGGCGACTGACGAAGTATTTCACAGTATTTCGATGAGGAGCAACTGACGAAGTATTTCACAGTATTTCGATGAGGGGCAACTGACGAATTATCTTACAGTATTTCGATGAGGGGCAACTGACGAAGTATTTCACAGTATTTCGATGATGATAAACTTAGTTATTTTCATTTTTTCAAATATTACGTACTCTCAAGCGGATTTTCTACAGTAATCTGACGAACTTAGTTGGAATTTATTTTATTTTTATTTCTCGAATTTTTTACTCGTGTCTGGTATTATTTTTGTTGCAGTTGTGTTCTAATTTGCTTTCATGTTGTTTTTCAACTTTATTTCAACATTTCCAGTTATTTTCGGTCTCTTTTCAGCATTTAACCGAACTTAGTTCAGTTTTTTCGCGTTTAAACGTGGGACAACTTAGATAATCTTTCACTAAGGTGTAACAGGATATTTTCACGTGCATATCGTAGTTTTTTCTATAGTTTTTCCTCGACTTGTATACGTTTCAACACGACATAGTGACGTATGTATCACATCGGTTTTTAGCAGTGTTACCACTTAGTTCCGCTAGTTAAATACTGATAATATTATTACTAATAACAAGAATAGTGATGATTAGCAAATAGTACAGGTGATATATGCCTCCCTGGGCAACACGTGCGTTCAAAGCCAAAAAATTTTTTCGGAGATTTTCGGGTCAAATTCGGTATGAATAGATAGGTAATGATCGTGCGCATCTATTTTGACTAAAGATAAGCAAAACGGATCATTGGTTCACTAGTGGCGTGCGTGCAAAGTCCAAATTTCAAGCCCAATCGGGCAGCACCTACTTCCCGCACGTCAAACGAATCGCTAATTATTTTTTTCAGAGATTTTCGGGACAAATTCGGTATCAATAGATAGGTAATGATCGTGCGCATCTATATAGACTAAAGATAAGCAAAGCGGATCATTGGTTCACTAGTGGCGTGCGTGCAAAGTCAAAAATTCAAGCCCAATCGGGCAGCACCTACTTCCCGCACGTCAAACGAGTCGTTAATTATTTTTTCGGAGATTTTCGGGTCAAATTCGGTATGAATAGATAGATAATGATCGTGCGCATCTATTTAGACTAAAGATAAGCAAAACGGATCATTGGTTCACTAGTGGCGTGCGTGCAAACTCCAAATTTCAAGCCCAATCGGGCAGCACCTACTTCCCGCACGTCAAACGAGTCGTTACTTATTTTTTCGGAGATTTTCGGGTCAAATTCGGTATGAATAGATAGGTAATGATCGTGCGCATCTATCTAGACTAAAGATAAGCAAAACGGATCATTGGTTCACTAGTGGCGTGCGTGCAAAGTCCAAATTTCAAGCCCAATCGGGCAGCACCTACTTCTAGTATGTCAAATGAGTCGTTCATTATTTTTTCGGAGAATTTCGGGACAAATTCGGTATCAATAGATAGGTAATGATCGTGCGCATCTATCTAGACTAAAGATAAGCAAAACGGATCATTGGTTCACTAGTGGCGTGCGTGCAAAGTCCAAATTTCAAGCCCAATCGGGCAGCACCTTCTTTCCGCACGTCTATCGCATCACTGATTATTATTTTCGCGTCAAATTAGGTATCGCTAGATACCCAACGGTCTAATCTAATTGAAGTAGCAATAACGAAAGTAAAACTTACATTAATGCACAACCACTGCCCCCACAATCGAGGATCGGCGCCGCGGCGTACCACGAGGCATCGAAGTTTCTGTAGAGAAAATGTATTATGGTTATGCGGAAACAAGAGAAAATGAACAGTCCACAGAACATGAAACCCATATAGGCGATAGAAATTGTTCTCATAATGCCATTGCTCATTCAGGAGTATAATAACTCACCGATACAGTAAATCTGACACTACAGTACTTTTCCAAAAAAAAAAAACAAACTAATCATGAGTCATGATTCATGACAAAACCGAAGTTCTAGCATTGTATGAAAAAATTGGAAAAATAAGAACAGCTACTAATGAAAAGTTGCTATAAGAGACAAAAAAGAAATGAAAGTTCACGGCAGCCATTCGACCGATAAGGTGCTACGGTCGGCGGGGCGCGCTTGCGTACGCTCAACTTTTGAAAGCGTTTGCGCGGGAAGACATTATGCTATTTAAAATTTTAGACTATTGTACTGATTTTCCAGGCTGGAGCATAAGAAAACAAGAGAGAATAAAAGAAAACAACAGCAAAAGCGAGGCAAAATTGCGAAAAGCTGCGGAGAAGTGAAAGAACTTTCGAATGCAACCCAAATCGAAAAGTGCGAGATTTACAGCGAATAACGAATGTCATCACTTCTACTTCACGGTAACAAATTTTCAGACCTGTAAGAGTGTAAATCTCGCAAAAGAGCATGAACAAGCAGCTAGAACCTATAGATCTCCCGTGAAGTTTTTGTTCAGGGCCCAAAAATTTCGCTAAGGTGTAAGTTGACGAGAGGTGGCTCCCGCACGGAAAGTTAGCATACGGCTGTTCTTGCACGACATTTGGCTTTTCTTAATATCTCTGGCCTCCGTGAGTTGACGGTTAACAGGAAAAGTCATAAAATCATACACCATTCATCACATACGGAGCCTTCCAAAACAAAAAAAAATGTAAAAAAAAACAAATAATTAGAGAAGCTATGATCCCCGGATCAAACGCCGGATCAAATTGAGCGCTCAAATCAGAACCAATAGCTATTGGCTCTGACTTGAGCGCTCAAACTGATCCGAATCTCATCATTTTACACACAATTTCGGAATCAATTTGATCCGGTGCATATTCCTATACAGTATCTATCATATTTTAAAACTGCATTGTTCCTATGCTTACATAACGAGCACTCATTGTTCGTTTCAAGATTTTCCCCATTTGATGTGATGTTTAGGGTTTGAAAACCAAGCGCGATTTACATACTTGTCGTCTTACTCTCTTCATTCTTTCATGCTCCTCATCACTCTCTCGGTCTCATAATGCGATTAAAAAGTTTGGTTTTCAAACCCTAGTGATGTTGTTATAAACATCAACGGGCCATGACTCACTCGCGGCTGGGAAGTAGCGTAGCACAAATCAAGGCGAGACTGACTCACGCCCACGTTACCGGGGCAACACAAGCGCATCATTATGGAGGTAGGTAACTAGCTGTTAGTTAGCATTCATGCCTTGTGAAACATTCATTTTTTTCTGTCGTATAGCAGTTTTTTTTCTTCTATCGAAATTGAGAATGATATTATCTTTTATGAACTCTTACTCTAAAATAGAATATAGCGGTTATTTTGATCCTTGCATTGACTTGAAGTTGCATTTTAGCAGTCTCTAAAATGCCGATATTCGACGGAATCATCAGTACCTTTCGCGAGATGTTCGAGAGTGCGGATGCGGTACGCTCAGTAATCTCGCATTTTTTCTCTTTTTTTGTTTCATGCTTCTCATTACTGTCTCCTGAACTCTAAATGAATATCGTTTCAAAAACAGCTTCATTTTCCTTTTTATCTCTTCAAGCCTACCGACTCCTTCTAAATACAGGACAAGAGCGGTAAGCTCAATCGAGAAGAGGCCAAGACCCTCCTGCTGAGAATGGGCAGCAAGGCAGAGGCGGTCGACGACTTTTTCGAGGTTTTCAAACCCATATATTGCTAGATATGAAATATAGCTTTATATGCTTTGCATGGTATTATGTATAACATTGAAAGGTAAGCTACCAGAAAGTCTATGAATATTTGATTCAGAAGGTGGACGCGAATCACGACAAGAAGGTGTCCTTCGGCGAACTCATCGACTTTATGCAGGAAATGTCGGAGAGGTAGGCATGTTGTTGTTTTTAGAGAGATTCTCTGTCAGCCTCCACCATGATTCATCGGGGGGTGAACACGATATATGGGACATTTTCAGTTTGATCCGTAGAGAAGTTTCCTTTTACAAAACCTTTTGAAAAGTGCTTACTAATAGGGCGACTTCACGAAAGCATTCAAGCGTAGATAACTACTTCCAGTGCAGATGGCTTCTTCAGATGGAGGTAGCGACTAGGGTTTGAAAACCAAGCGCGATTAGCGTGCTTATCGCCTGACTCTCTTCATTCTTTCATTCTCCTCATCACTCTCTCGGTATCATAATGCGATTAAGAGGTTTGGTTTTCAAACCCTAGTAGCGATAGACTTATTGCAGCCAAGGTCAGCCGGAGCTAGTGCAGTTCTTCGTCGATGCTGCCCAGGGAAGGGCGGAGATCGCCTTCGAGGAGGCCTTCAAGCTGCTGGTGGTCCTGTTCAATGGTACGTGACATGGCAATCTAGACTGTCTGTACTAATCACATTAAAATTGGCAATGAATTGTGACCTGCGACGAGAGAGAGAGAACGAGAGAGTTTATGCGGAGGTCACCATTAGTTCGAATTTTACTATTATAGATTATCAGCGCGTCGAGGGCGGACTCAAGAGGATGAACGTTGACGATGGAAGAGTGGACCTCGAGAGATTCATGGAAATTGCTAATGCACTTTAACCATTTTATTGTACCCATTGAATCATTTAGTAGCATCTTACATTGACTCTTTGATAAATAACTAACAAACAAGTGTAATGTACACAATGTTGTTCTAAATGTTAAGCGAACGAGCCAAAATGTTTAGGATACGGTGTTTTCCGTGCGAGAATTCCTACCGAAATCAGGGTTATTTTTCGGCATCTCGTTCGCTTAACATTTTCATTGTTGTCAGAACACTGTGTGTACAGCTGGTATAGTGGATTAAAAAGATCCGTCGTAAAGTCATTCCGAATACAAGGCGAGAGTGTGCAAAAGTGAGAGAATTAGACTCATTTTGGAACGGAAGAAACTGACGAATCGGTTTATTCCACTATATATGGGATGTTTGTCACCAGATATTTGACGAAGATGTGGGAGTTGTCGTTAATTGTGAGTGCGGGTCTCCGCAATACGACGCTGACCACAGCGATCATTCCTGTCTGCGGAGGATAAGAAGAGAGTTCATTTTCCTCGTGAATTACGTTATTTTTGATCAAATTCTCATCCCTTTTCCTCTTTCTGCAGACGAAAATGACGAGAGTCAACACTATAAATACCTCGAATGAGGAAAACGTTTCATGGTTACTATATAATTAGCCATTAGGTTGTTTCATAAGTCTTGTATCACTCGAAAATTTCAATTTTCAAACTCAAGCAAAGCGACACCACAATTTATCCAACATAGATGGATGCCCATCTGGCTTGCCCACAAATCACATTTGTTTCACATTGCTCACTTATCATAGAGCGGAGAAATGGACTGAAATGTTTGTAAAACACAATATCTTAAAATCGATGAAAGAGTTCTTTAAAGGGACATGGAAGCCAAAAAAGATTGGCTTTCATATGAATGTTTATCGCCTAAATAATATAAACACCAAAATCAGAGTGCACAAAAAGGTCTACTTCGCGAGATATCCTAAAAATCGTTTCCCAGCCAAGGCGCAGTCTTACTGCGTTTAGCGCATAGTAACCAGGCAAATGGCATCGAGCTATTTCCGGAACAAATAAATATTTCTCGCTCCAGAAAATTTTTAAAACTATTTTTCAAAGGCTATTATGTTCATTATCGTCTAAGAAACATATCTTACAAAGGGAGGAAGCAGCCTCTAACCAAAAGTTTTAAAATTCCATGGAAATTCTTCTAAGGTTTCAAAATGTAAGGAGAAACATAGTGACAACAAAAAAATCGAAGAAAAAACTCGAAAATCGCATGTTTTATTTTTTCGTTCCGAGCTTCCGTCGTTGAGAAGAATGTCGCTTTTGGCTTAATTCCTTTCGCTAAACACAGTAGCATCGTCGTTGGGCGAAATTTCAAAAAATCATTCCTCGAATACTATAAATTTTTATACTTTTTTTTCTTCTTTTTTTCTTACTTCTTTTGGTTTTATACTAATTACGACAAAATCTTTCATATAAGCTTCACTTGAGAATCACTTCCATGTCCCTCAAGTATAACCACACTAGATTTCAAAAAAATTTCTCGCTTCCATGTTCCTTTAAGATGAGATATTCTTCTGTTGTTACCAGCCGCAAGTTTAATCTGGGGATAAAGATGATCAGCTATTTGCTCAATTTATGTCGAGCTCCTCATAAATTGGGCAATTTATCAGCAAATAATCTGGATCTATTTTTGGCCTCACCATCCGCAAAGATTTTGCAGCAACGGGGATGAGAACCCGCCGCTGCTGCACGCAATACAAACCTGTTACCTCTATACTATAAAGACACGCAATCTCTCTTATCATTCCTCAATCATAAACCAAAGAGGACGCTCGCTGAACTCATTCTTATTTTCCCCTTTCGCTCTTTCTCGGTCGACCGGTAGATCAATGTGAAGGATGAAAATGACTGAGAGCGTGAGTCTCGCAAATATCTCGAGATTAATCGGGAGGTCAGAGAGCAACGAGAGAACAAGCAAGAACGAGAGAGGGAAGAGGAACCTCTTTCATGGGGAACCTTTTCCTCTCTTCAAAGCACACACTCTCTCGTTTTTCTCCGACCACCTCACCATTAATGGCGAGAAAAACTTGAGAAATAAAGGTCGCAATTAATTGCTCAATTAAAGACGACCGCTGAAAAGAGTGTAGGAATGAAAAGAGTCAGAGAAAAAAGGTGAGAAGTGGATCGCAATTAATTGATCATTTATTTGATCAACTTTTTCCCCACATTAGACGCACGGCAGGGAAAGAATGTTTGTTCTCGGGCTAAGCTTTAAAATAACTAGAGCTTAAATTAATCAATGAAAAAGCTCTAAAATTAAATTAAATTTGAATATTCAGCTACCGAAAACATCATTTATTATTTTTTCAGCTAATTTTTACCATTTTGAAATCCGATTCACATTAGCATATCCTAAAAATCGTTTCCCAGCCAAGGCGCAGTCTTACTGCGTTTAGCGCGTAGTAACGAGGCAAATGGCATCGAGCTATTTCCGGAACAAATAAATATTTCTCGCTCCAGAAAATTTTTAAAAATATTTTTCAAAGGCTATTATGTTCATTATCGTCTAAGAAACATATCTTACAAGTATAACCATACTAGATTTCAAAAAATTTCTCGCTTCCATGTCCCTTTAAGATGAGATAATCTTCTGTTGTTACCAGGGAAAGAATGTTTGTTCTCGGGCAAAGCTTTGCAATAACTAGAGCTTAAATTAATCAATGAAAAAGCTCTAAAATTAAATTAAATTTGAATATTCAGCTACCGAAAACGTCATTTATTATTTTTTCAGCTAATTTTTACCATTTTGAAATCCGATTCATTAGCATTCCTTAGGTTATTTTTATTCCGCATCCTCCCTGAATAGAGTATAGAATTTAGTTCTTTTAAACAACCACGAGATATAAGCTTTTAATTTTTTCGAAAGTGCGACTGATTAGCATATGGTAGTAGCACTAGTTTTTCCCTTCATATCTTAAAAGTTCGTTCCGGATTTCAGCTGAAACAATTCTAATGTTAAGCTTTGGACACTTATGCGTAATTGAGAAAAATAAGAAGTCAATTTGATTCACTTATCAAAGAAATATTTAACTTTAAACATAACCTTAAATAGGGCTTCAGGTACGAAAGCAGCAGAGAAAGCGATAAAACCAATTTTTTCTTATATCTTAACAAGGAAACTTTTTTTCGTCCTGCTAAAGTGTAATATATACTAAGTACTACGTTAGTAATAGTGATGGTGTTATCACGAAAATTCGATCTACATATGTCGCAAAATATAAGAAATGTCTAAAACTTAAGGTTACATAAAAAATTCTAATTTTTACACACACGTAACAAAATCCTGAAAGTGTGGCAACCAATAGTAGATGCAACAAGGATAATCACGCCCACTCGGTATAAGTTTCTCGGTGCCTATGAGAAAGAAAACTCAATTTAAATAGTACTACATGTACCGGTGTAAACTAGAAGACTCGGTAACGGTTTCATAAGGGACTTCGCATCCAGTCCTATACATGTTTCACATACTAGGGCCCCTTACTGTGTTGTTGGTGCAAATTGGTTTTAGTTGGTAAAAAATGGAATTGAGAAAAAATAACTTTGAAAAAGTGATACAAGACTTATGCAACAGCCTAATAGATAAGTGGAGCGTACCTGTTTTCGTTCTTCACTTTGCGATCGGTCGTTGTACGCGGCTTGCGAGTCGTGGAGGGGGTCATTGCAGTAACTTTTAGAGGTGTGCAAACGCACACCGCATAGTCTCATCCCTGTGCGAGGGGGTCGACTCGCGCATTCGGCTCTCATCCCTGATAATTCTAATCAAGTCGCACGTCCGACTATCACATTCTTCCCATAGAGACAACCTTTTTCGTTGAAAATCCAACTGTCGCACGTCCGAGGAGAACTAAAAAAAACTATGCCTAACGAATATTTTTGCATGATCGCCATCCATTTCTCTTCATTCTTCACCGCGCTCTCTCTCTCTAATTGTGATCGAATTACGACAATCGTCTCTGATCCCCTCCGCCCTCTCATTCCATTGTCATTAGTTGCGCGTGCGCTTGTCTCGTCTGGTCACTGATCAAATTCCCGTCAATTTCAAGTCGCAAGATGTCAAGCAAGGTTCATTGAAGTCATCCAAACTTTCTTTAAAGATTGTGCGAAAGCTACCTTTTTCATTGCATTGTTTCTGTGAAATCGGTAAAATACCTTGGAATATATTAATATTTTCTAAGGTATTTTACCGATAAGTAAGAGATACATAGGCATACTAAATTTATATAAGGAAAAGTATGGTTTTGCTAATAACAAGAACAGAACGCCGTGTCTTTGTATTCTAATTATGAAATCTTTTTTTCGGTTGAAAACAGTATGCTTTCAGCGCAAGAAGGGCGACGACTCGAGTTCTGAGGGAGACGACAAACCGACAAAGTTGGGGCATTTATCGTTGATCTTTGGGCCTCATTGTTAATATTTGATCTTTGATCTATTGCAGATTGATCTCTCTTAAAAGCGTATCAGCCGTACGTGGGACGATCACAGCGTTAACTTCTGTTAGAAATCTTTTCGACTTTTCTTTAAATCAGAGAAAAAGCTGTAATTTTTCAAAATATCAATACCATTTTTGGCGCTTCTGCCAAATCGTTTGTGAAGCTTTAAAAAGTTAATCAAAAAGCTATCATGGAACTCCGCTTGTCGACCTACTGTCGAAGAGGGAAATAAATATTACAAATGGGCGACAAATTGCAGAGCGCTCCTCAATCGAAAATCGCGCGAAGCACGATAAGCAGAGTGACTAAAAAGGTTAGCATACGCGGCTTAGTTGGAGAGTTGAGAGACAAAGTTCCGTCAGCCGTCTCATTCAGACGAGAGCGCGCATGAAGGGAAGGCGAAGTAGAAATGAGTTTACTGGCGGAACTTTTTCCGCTAATGCATAGGTAGGAGTAAAAGTAACCAAAAAGCTGCAATGTAGAAGTTCAATATGTGTCATGTAGCCTCATTTCAATATTTGATCGCTAAACACTAGTGCGACAAACCGCCAATCATAAGTCGATCGAAAACAGGAAAACAGGAACGACGTGAAGGGAAGAGAGAAAAGGAGTATTTCTTCACGCTACGCTAATTTTGACAAAATCAGTTACTGAGCACGTCTATAAATGCAAACAACACGAGCAAAAAGCGGGAAACGCCAATTTCCAGACCCTTTCTATATTAAGAAGAATGAAAAATCGGGCAAGAAGCCGACAGCTGCGGCTACAAGCGGCAGTATCGCGACATCGTCAGCTTCAGTGGTAAAAAAAGAAATCGCCATTCATCTTTGATTTCCGCAGATAATCAGTACTCTATGTTTATCGCCCCCCATCCTTTGTGATAAACGGTGAAAGTATATTTGAATTTGTGCCTGCGTTAAGAACTGCTCCTTGCCTTTTTCAAAACGAAAATGTGTTCCAGGGTCCCTCCAAACCGCACAGACGTGGTGGGCTCAAAAGCAAGATCGCTAAGCTGGTCAAGAAGGTTGTTTTTTTCGTAAATGATTGTAAATGATGATAAACGAAAGGGCATAGACGATTTCTACCGTTGCTCGTGATTACAGTGCGACTAACAACAGTTTTGTATATTGTCCATCTCACTAAATTTTCACGAAAATCCTTGTATTTCAGACTCTCATAAAGAGATTTCATGCTCAAACCGATTTTTTATGTAGTAGATTCTAGAGCATACTAGGCTCCATCGATTACATAGATATGGGACATTCGTTCTCTCGTCACCCTTACTAAACATCTCTGATTGCCTCTTCACTTCTGTTTGCACCACCTTTACAGAAGGACCCCTGATCGAAACGATTACTTTCCCTTCTTACCTCTTCGTTCTCTCAGTAGGCAAATTACCCTATGCTGCTCACAGTCATTCTTCAAGGGACGCAGGGCATCGGTCAGCCTACTTGCTCCAACTACCCCCCTCGCACACACTTCTCCC
>LS870569.1:140417-155958 GCA_900490955.1 Micoletzkya japonica | reverse complement strand
CATTCTCTGGTATTCTCTGACAACTATAGTAGAGAAAAAGGGAAGATATAATCGTTAAGAGCGTAATTCACATTCCGGGGCTTCTAGCGTAATTCTATCCAATCCTAATGCGTACTACGTGAAAGTCTTGGTGATGTTGATCTCAAAAAGCATTCACTCTCTTTGATATCTTGATTTAGAGCGGAATGACGCTCTCTCAAAGTGCAAAAAATCTGCTAAAACAGCGTAACTCGCAAAATTGCATTATACGTTCCGTTTTCCTCGACTATAGTATGCTAGCGAAATTGCCGTTACTACTATTATACTAGACATTTTTTGACCTTGTGGGACACTATAATTTGCATAGCGAGAGAACGAAGGGAATGAAAGAGAAACTAATCGAATCCGTGAGGATCCCGTCAGGAATTTAAATGGATTACGGTTCCGAATGGAGGTCCCAGTGTGGTAGAAATACCAGAAAACCACCGTTACCACCGTTAGAGGCCACCCGTTACAAACTATCTAATCGTCCGATAATGAAGGCGCAATCATATAAATATTGAGATTCCTTCGATGCTCATTCAACTTCGTCACGATCGATATGGTGCAGTGGAGACGGTCGATCAATATCTCAGCGTTTACGCTACTCTGTTCTCATTCATTCCGGTAGCATTTTTTTAAATGATGCGTATATAGAATAAAAAGCAAAAATAAAAAATAATTAACCTGCGAATAATGAGAATAATATTTTCAGACCAAGTTCAAGAGAAAATTCGATGTTCTTGCGAAGAAGCTGGCTGAGTTGAAGGAGCGTGAGAAGAATAAGCAGGAGAAGAAGGAGGGAGAAGTTTCCGCCACCTAGCAATTGAGAGAGAGGTGCCGGAGATGATCCGAATAAATTCCATGCAATTTGCGGTATTCATTGTCTGCGTTTCGTTCATGCTTCGCACGAACTTTCATTCTGTGAATGAATGCTCTATCACCTCATATCACAGGGTGAAGGGAAGGTTAGGTGGACGATGCGAATCATTGGCACCCACTGGCACTGGCTTGCGAATGCTCCGCTTCCCTCTCACCCCATTTCCACATTCGCAAATCCTTCGCATTATCATTCGCAACGCGCAACACTAGTCCCGATCCGCCGGGATCCGAAAACAAGCATTATTTCATTTGCAAAACTTGAAAGTAAAATCATACTTTTTACGCATTCACCAACGTCACCTAGTGACTTACGTTCAATTCTTTTTTTTTACTTTGCCGACCAATTTCACAGGTGAATACTTCACTAGATGCTTTTGAGTATAACAATTTCATGAGGTGTGTACAGTTGAAAAATTGATTGATTGATTGATTGATTGATTGATTGATTGATTGATTTATTTATTGATTGATTGATTGATTGATTTATCCACACTTATGTAAATAGGAAGGATATGTTAATATTAGACAATGACGCAGCATAGACAATAAGTGCGTCTAGCAATAAGAGAGCTTTCTAAAACCTCAATTGTTGCGTACAGAGTAGATATCTGCAATCGAGTCCTTTTAGCCAATATGTTTCATTATGTTTGGTGGTATGAAACATACGCATCAGAAGGACTCGATTGTAGAACTCTAGTACAGAGGTAGGAAAGGAGGCAATACGTTCATAAAGGGACCATCCAACCACCTCATTCATTTCAAGAGATATAGTGGAATAAACCGATCCGTCAGTTTCCTTCATTCCAAAATGCGTCGAATTCTCTCACGTTTGCACACTCTCTCGCCATATATTCGGAATCATTTTCCGACGGATCTTTTTAATCCACTATAACCAATTAAGAGCGGTTGATTGATTGTGAGAGACAAGAGAGGAATGAAGAGACGCAGACAATGAGAGAAATCTTTGCACAGCGTTTTCTGTGCAACGGCGAAGTTTCAACTAAAAAGGAGAGAGTCTGAGACTCAGGACATTGAGAGCTATACAATTATGTCAAAAACATCATGTAGTAGATATTGTCTGGAGGGGCCGTTTGACTATAATACATAAACGCAACGTTTTTCTATGGTAGAACCTATAATATAACACTTTTTGTTAATGCTTGGTATGAGGGGCCCTTTAAATACACGCGGAGAGCGATGAATGCTGTCACCGTGTCCAGTGTTTCCACACGGTGACTAGGTGCACTGAACGCCGCTCAGCTCCGTATTCAGATCGATCGGCGCGTAGAGACTGCCATCCTTGCATTCCAAGAACGGTGTTGAATCGTTGGCCGCGATGCCCTGAAGAGTTATATTATTATTATTTGCTATCTGCTTACTATTATGTAACATGTACATACCACCATGTTCTGAAGAAATGCAAATTGTTCGGAGAGCGAGCGTGCGACCGACGTTTGAATACGATACGTTTGAATACGAGATATAAAATCTATCGCGAGCTGGCAGCAGCTGAGAATGAAGACAAAAAGGCTGCAAATTTTCATACAAAATTCGACTTCGACTAAACTAAAAGTGGTGTGGTAGACTGTAGCTTTTGTATAATTAGGTAAACCTCGCTGGTTCTCCGAACAGTAGAACGCCGTGATACGTTAATATATGTGCATCTTGTTATACTCGTATTTCTTCGTGAAATAGCAATAACCATTCCGACAGTTCAAATACTGAGCAAACGAGATGCGAAAGAATATCCCTGCGGAACTCTCGCACGAAAAAGAAAACATTCCAACGCAAGCATTTCAGCTCGTTCGCGTAGCTTATTTATACCATTGTGGAAGAGGCATATTTGCTACTTATTATCATGCTACTTACTATCATGTGAAATCTATTTTTATATATCTATAGCACAGCATTCCGCCCGGTGAAGAATGTGTCTAATAGCGAAATGACCACTGTTTTTGAATTTTCTCAAGAGTAGTTAAACCAATCGGCACAAACTTTTCAAAACTCGTATTATTCATAGAGGCGAGCATAAGTTTTTACATTCATAATTTTTCGTTCACTGGTGCTCCTACAGGATCGGATCCTATGCGCGAAAACCGCTATTCGCTATTATGACGCTTGGAATGCTGTGATAGGTAGCAATTAGAGTGCGCTAATCGAATACATTTACATTCTCTCCATATCTCATTCTCGATGGTTTGAAAACCAAGCGTGATTTGTTTATTTATCGTCTGGCTCTCTTCATTCTTCCCTGCACCTCATCACTCTCTCGGTCTCATAATTAGCGATTAAAAGGTTTGGTTTTCAAACCCTTTCATTCTCTTCATTCTTCTCCGCTCTCTCGGCGAGCCTGTTCGCTTTATCTCATTCGATAGTCGCACTCTTGCGATTTCAGTCACTCTCCGCGGGGTACTGTAGGTGCAAATCAGGGTAGCCCGCGAATTCAAAATGCTACCGTACTCGCGGGCCGCTTCCTTTAAAGATACTTGTTCATAACTCACCGTCCACGACAGTTTACCTCCCGGACACGTCACGTAGCAGTCGGAATACGCGCACGTTATCGTCGATCCGCTCGCTGCATTCTGGCAAGCCACTTGCGTGGGACTTCCTGAACTCTCCGAATAACCTGTCCTTTGTCCTCTTTCCCAGTAATCTTCAACAAGACTCATAGCAGATGTTTCGACTTTTTTTCCTCTAAAGTCGATTACAGCAGCTCATATTTTAATAATCGTAAACTGAACTTTTGTAGAATTTGAATTCCCACATTTTTTGAAAAAGGTGATAAATATAAGGAATAAATTCCCCAGCCCGCTAGATAATAATTCCCCAAAAAAGTTGAAATTTCTCCAGCCGGCTGGTGAATTATTGCCGGAGTGCAAATCGTGGGGAAATATTCCCCAGAAATTTCTCGGAGTGTATCGCACTCGTGGGCCGGTTCCCTTTAAAGGTGGGGTGAACAGAATTTTTGTGGGACACATCAGCTCCGCGTCTAATCAGTCGAGATTAAGGCACAATTAAAGGCCCCCTCCGACCGCTTTTTGACCCTATGCTGTTTCGGCATCATTGGATAGCTCTCAGTGTCCCGAGTTTCGACTGAAATGTAGAAAACATGAAAGTTCGCCGCTGCTTAGAGAAAGCTGTGCAAAGATTTCTCTCGCTGTCTGCGTCTCTTCACTCCTCTCTTTTCTCTCATAATCAATCAACCGCGCGTTAATTGGTTGTGTGCAGAAGCGAGAGGTTTATCGAGGAGGGCACACTTAATTCGCAGTTAATGAGTGAGATTGGACGCGTGGCAGGCCTGCTTCTTGTGATTTTGCGGCACTAATTCTAGACAAAAGAAAGTAGAAATCAAGAACACACGCAAAGGATTGAAAAGCTACTTGATGTACAGGGAATTCAAAAAATACGTAAAGGTGCGAACAATTCCCAGTACAGTAAGCTATCCGTAGAATGGTTTGCGGAAATTGCGTCTGGTCGAACGATTGGCTTGGCTCACAGTGATTAGGCCAATGCAATGGGGCGCGCGGGGCGGGGTTCGAACCTCCGACCTTCCGCTTGCAAAACGAACGCGCTATCCACTGCGCTACAGCGCTAAACAGGTGCGCAAGCCAAGGCGTGCATGCATTGTTGTTGTATCTCTAATCGGAAAATGATTTCAGAAGAACGACGGAGCAACTTTGGCAGGCTATAACAATATTATTCCTGAGAAATTTGAACAAAACTCTGCGTAGCGCTTTAGACGACCAAGCATACTATCCATATCTAGAAGGAGATGATCATGGCATCTTTCACCTCTGAGAAATAAGGGTTCAGAAAGGCATCTTTAAATTTCATTTATCTGCTTTTTCTCCGAGTAGGGTAAGAAATCGAAACAAAACTCTGCTTAGTGTTGTATAAGGGTATAAGCTCTTTCAGATGGCACTAAGTTCGTTTTTGAGTCTCTTATAATCTCAGGGAAATAAGTGTTTTACGTCTTCAGCAGGGTCAATAATTTATCCGTTTTGCTAGTATTCTTTTGTCCTTCATTGCTTAATCCTATGCTAGAATAGGAAACTCGCACTAGAATTTGAGACACTTAGAATTTGTGACAATCCTCCAGACTAGAACAAAATGCTACTTGCTATAAGATTTTTATGCTTTAACGTACACATGCATTTGCGACACACTCCGTCAACCTTGCAATACATGCACAGACTTTTAAAGGAGCCGGACCACGAGTTTCTGGCCATATTGGCTCTTTACGTCATTCAGTAGATCTAATCATCCTGATCGGGTATTCCGAGTTTTATGCGATTTCATTCACTCTCCGCGGAGTACTGAAGGTCGAAAGAGCAACGCGTTTTCAACAAAATCGAATATATTAGCTGACTGAGATGAGATACAGCTCTAATTCGTTGACAAAACGATTTTTCACATTATTCGGATCATCTTCAGAAAAAGAACGACCGAAAAAGATGAGCGAAAATGCCTAAATTGCAATATCAGGGTAGGGCTGGAATTCAAATCCTACCGTACTCGTGGGCCGGCTCCTTTAAGAATTTCCATCATATATTTAAAGAACACTTAGTCCACGCGTATAACTATAGTGCACGGTATTATGCCGCAATGCAAAACCATTGGAAAGCGAAAAATCATTCTGTCATTTCCCAATACGGTAGATCGGTGTGCCGCGCACCACGAATGCACTGTCGTGAAGGAGAGGGGAAGGGGGGGGGTGATAGACTGGTGATAGACACTGCAGCCAACCTCTACCGCCCACCTACAGCTTCCTTGAACTCCGAAAAGATGACATCGTTCTGATTTTCGCTTTTCAAAGGTCTAGAGTAAGTGGTTTCTTGGTACCTGTGCTGCAGGTGGCCATTGTCGCGCCGAAGGACGTGTAGTCATCGGAAGTGCACCGCAAATTCTCACCCTCCTCCCCGGTGGCGGATGTCTGAAACCGAGAGAAGAACGGCTGTCAGCCAAAGAAAGGACTGTGTGTCTACGTTCGTGCTCTGGCTACATCTGTAAAAGCGCAAAGCGTAGCCAGGAAAAAAAACTTTGTACAGCAGGAGAACTGTACAATAGGTACGTTCCTCGCAGACTTCCACCGACTTCTCCAATGACCGCATTGCAATTAATTAGTTGCCCAAACGTTTTCGTTTTTCTTCAGAAAACAACATGTACACTAGTTATGGCAGAAAAGCAGGGAAAAGTTCAAATATGTTCTATCTGCTGTCTGCTTCTGTGCATTCGCCCTCGCAATTTCGCCTGATCGCTGCCTCTACTTGCAAACTTGCCCGCCATTCCGTCAACCCTAATGCAATTTCTACACCACTTCTGCTTTGTTATGCACTACTACCGTCAAGCGAGTAAGCATGAGCCCAAGTTCGTAACAATTGTAACATTGGAAATAACTTTCTTCAATGTGGTGCTAGAGAATTCCCGTTGGACTTTTTGAAATCGTCTTCACTAGATCTATCTATATGCAAAATTTTGAGATTGTAGGATTCCGAGAAATTTGCATACGGAAAACGCAATTGTTACTATTGTAACAAACATTTTGAAACAAAATTTCAAAGTCTTCAGAGCGGCACCAAATTTTACAGGCAGGTAGAGCTCCATGAAAGGATTATGATGCCAAAGCTAAAAATCTCTAGGATAACTCTGAAAAAAAGTTGTGGTCGCATAAATGCCATTATTTGTTACAATGGTTACAAACTTGGGCCCATGTTCGCTCGCTTGACGGTATTATTATAGCTGCTACTCGTTTTATCACGGAGAGTATTCCGTCCTTTATACCTGTGTCTCACCATTATGCTGTTATACATGCCTAGCGCATGTCGCTAAATATAAAAATATAATGCGCACTCACGTCGGTCACCAGCAGACCGTCCGTGCACAGTGCTTGGTAAAGGTCGCCGATGTAATAGCGAAGGTTTGAGAAGTCGCAGTCGGTCGGGGTAGTAGGGCACGGAAGCTCCGTGAGCGACGCTGCGCAATGGCTGCTGGCATCGATGGATGTTACCAGCACTGTAAGGCAATTACTGCCGGAATTCTGCGTGGGTTGTATTGTAGCGCAATCTTCTGCGGAAGATACTCTGCGCTTCCTCCTTCAATATATGCAGCGCAATTCGGAACCGTAATCTATTCAAACTCCTGACTGAATGCTGACGTATTCGATTATTAAAAGTTCCATGAGAGTTGTAAAAAAGGTATGCAAACGATGCAAATACGCACAGACATCTATCTCTCCGGCTTCAATTTTCTTACGGTTCTAGTAATCTCTGCTGGCATGGTCACAAGTAAGCGGTCAATTGGATGTCGTAATCAACATGAATAGTTTGTTATTTAATCAACATTTTTAAGTAGTTCCATATTTGGTTCACCTTTCAACTATGCGATGACAATGCTATTCCACTACTGCCTAGCTCTACATATATATTGACACGCCTTATAGATACTTCTTTTTCCATTTGTTAGTGGATCTGTCGAAGCTCACGTTCATCAGGGTCGTTAAAGACGCATGCTACGTTCACGGTGGCAGACGGGTCAACCAACTCGTTGAACTGTGACCCACTGCACGTCGCAAACGTGAGGCCGTTCGCACCCGTCGTTGGCGGAAGCGTGGCTACCGCTCCGTTCGATTGCTGCAAGACAGTGTTGTTCGCAGAGACCACGTCTTTTAATCGCATGACCGAAACCGAGACAATTTACGCAGTGTATGCTCTCCTCTCTCCATATCGCTTCGTTTGTCGGTCATAATCGAAAATAAAAAATCTGCGTCACCGCTTTTCGACAAATATGCTAGAAAGAACGAGAATGGAGATGGGAGGGAATCGGCTTGGCTCTAACAACCGTTAAAGGGAACCTAAAGTGTCGCAGATCTTCATGTCATACACATCTTATGGACTAATAAATCACATATGCAAAACATTTTTGCATAATTTTTCGAATTTCGTGAGATATCCTCTGAAAGAGGGTTGCAGATCATGTATCTGACCAATTTTTGTGCACGGTAATTGCCCACTTGATCAAGGGAAGGAAGGAGGTATCTTCTCGCCCGATTCCCTCCTCCTTCCCCTCCTCCCTCCCTTTTCTCTGATCTCTCCCATTTCATTTCTCGTTGTCCTTTTTGTTTCCTGTTGTTTCACGTCCAATATTTCATATCTAAAGCCCTTCTTTCTCAGGATCTCCTCTACGAGGATCTCCGGAGCTGCCCATCGTCCTTCTACGCAACCTCTCTCGTCAAGGTATAAAAACAATAAAAATAACAATATTTCCAGAAGCTCTTTCATACCGCTTTCTTTTCTTCACTCGCCTACATATCTCAAAACATTCCATCATCACGGCGAAGTAGTCTACCGATTACAACAAACTCCTGCCCCCCCTTCAAAGCCATCAAGAATGCGACAACATTCGGTCCTAGGGCGTGTTTTGGACACGGAGCCCGCCCGAGAATGCTCAAAATAAGCTTCAGGCACCCTTCATCTTGAGGGATGACCACGGGAGCGTCGACACGGGGATGGCTGGAGGCATACCGAACAAAAAGGAAGACCTTTATTATTTCAGATTTTGCCCTTTTCAAGTGCGGCAAAATTCACTCATTCTTTCAATATTCAGAATTCCTGTGCTTTCCACGATCTTCTCTGTAAACAAAAAAAGTTTTATCGTCAGATAGGATTGGAAATTGTGAGTCTACGTAATAAAGAGAACATGAAACTCATCGAGGTTCAGAATAGAAAACGATGGCATGATTTACTGGCATCCGTCGACTAAGACAACAAAATAGAGGACCTGATCAGGGGTTACTTATAACGGCAATATTTGAGCAACGGTATCTTTGTTTTATTATTTCGATTCTAAGATCAAATGGTGACAGTAAATTGCAACTAGCAGAACTCAACCATCCACATGTTTCATATTGATTTTGAACAGGCTCTTACTATGGTTGCCCAAATATCGTTGCTCATTTACCTTACACAAAAAATAAAAATGTTGCCATAAATACTTTTCATTATAATTCGTTGTTTGAATTGGCATAAAGTGCAGAAACTAATTTGAAAAGAGGTTTTTCTGGCAACGTGTTTAGCAAGAATCGCGGAAAAAAGAGAATCTAGAGAAAGAAGCGTGCAAGGTGAGTCAAAATAAAAAAAACCTGAGTTTTGAAGGAATAATGAAGGCGTTGTTCTTCTTTCTTTATCTTCTCTTCCATCTTTTCCTATCCAAGCCTTCTCTCGCCGTTCCTTCGCCTTCCCATTTCGACCCTCGCGGAACATCTGAAATGCATGATAACCATGATAAAGAAATATTATGCAGAGAAAAAACATACAAGAACATAAGATGAGGGTACATGAAATGCGAGAGATTGAGTCATCCTCCCTCGAGAGGGGAAGAGGGGGGGGGGGCGAGTCTCCCTCTCGGAGGTGAGAGGAAGGGCCTTTGTTTGCCAGTGGCATCGCCTCCTTTGATCTCCTCTCATGACGGTCAATAACTTGTTCGGTGCAACTTTTCTATCAGACTGCAACCCTTCGCGGTAGTAGTCCGCATAGATCAAACTCAAAACGGGCGATTTTGCGACACTTTAGGTTCCCTTTAATAACCGTTGTAAGCGAGATCGAAGAGGCGATGCCAGGGGTCACTTGGCTAGAAGGTCTGATCTGCCAACTAGTAGAGTAGTTCTTCCCCGCTATTTCGTTTGCCGCATGACATGGAGGCAAAAGAACGAGTGACTAAGGTTGCGATCACAAAAGTACATGTTTTGGGAAGAATGATGAGACTCGACTCGTAAAAAATTTGCCTCGTTGCTAAAAGCCATTAGTCATTAGTCTTTTGAGTCATTAGTCTTTTCAAAGTCTTCTTTTCAAAGAAAATAAAAATAAAACCAATTTTCGATTGTAAATAATCAGCTGAATGGTTTTTCTCCTTAATTTAGCTTCAACCCACCATCTCCATCCACGGAGAGAGGAAGGAATGAATACCATTATCTCATATCGGTCGTTATCGAGCTTATCGAGCTCTCGGTAACCTAATATCGAGTCATTTCGAGTTATCGAGCGCTCGATAGCAGACTTATCGAGTTATTCGCTCGATACGTTTCGATAAGCGTCACTCAGCTCACTCTACCACTGAGGCCTAGAGAACCAACCACTTAATATCACTGAGGCCTAGAGAACCAACCACACGTTACCTACCTATGTCGAATTGCGATGTTTTCAATGAACAACTCAATAACGAATTTGTTCGTGAGACCTTTCCTTGAAGAGTATTTTGAAAAGTTTTTTTTCTTACTGTGTAGATCATCGTCGTCCCGTTTTCGCAGGCGTAGTTGCAATTGAGACCAGTAATGAGATCACCGCACAGCTTTCCCGGTTCGCAGAAATAGTAGCTGTTCTTGGCCTTACACGAACATGTGCTGCCTGCAGTTCAGTAGAGAGATAGTGGAATTGAAAAGATCGCCGTCAGTAGTGTTGAGTATAAGAGTAGATCACTGTGCTCTACTTTGGCTATTCCTCCTCACCTCCTCTCCCTACTCGCTAGTTGAGTTGTATTGGTGATCTCCCGCGCTCTCCCGCGCCCTGCTCTCTACGATCACCTTGGATTGTCAGTCTTATCCCTGTCTCCCTATAAACCTCTTCCCCTCTCTGTCCTCTCTCCACTGTCCCATCCCTCGAGGATCCCTTGTTGACTATGCCCCATTCCTCTTCCCTTCCCTCTGCCTAACCCCCTGTCCATCGAAGGATACAACAAGTAGATCATTTCGCACATAGTATTATCGATCCTCGCATTCAAATTTGCGTTCCGACGGTAATGATTCCCATTCCGTTGGTTATTTGCACTTTTGGCTGTGCACTTATGTTAAATAACGCAAGTCCAATCAAGAATGCGCGGAACGAAAATTTGAATACATGGACCGACAATATGTAAAAGGTGAGAAAATTTTGACAGATTTTACAACAAGAAAACGTACGCCAGTGAGCTGGTTGTACCACCGGTAAGCTCTCGTGTAAGAAGTAGAAAAATGGAAAGGCTATATTGTCCAGCCTCGTATATAAATTTCCGTTCCGCGCATGCTTGATAGGACTTGCGCTGTTTAACATAATGTGCTGCACAGTCAAAAGTGTACATATGCGCGGCAACGAACGCAAGTCGTACGCATTATCTCCGCTTACACCAAACACAGCATTATAAACCAAGTCAAAAATATCAAAAAGCGAAACTGTAGTTCGAATTTAATAATTGCAATTTTGCGAACGAATGAAAATATTAAAATTAAATTTTAGGATGTAACCCTTTCCTATCCACCCTCAAAACAATGTCTCCGAATCATCGCATACTCACATACTGTTTACTCAACCTAATTTAGTTTCTGAATCTATCTTGTTCGCTTTTCGATGTTGTATAATGCTGTGCAGACAGACCCACCGGGATCTGAAGGTGTTCCGCAACCGAACAATTCTCCAGGACTCACGTCAGCGTCGTACCCAAAGACATGTGCTGCGTATGAGCTTGCTCCGCTTCTGAATTTGGATGTTGTTTACTTCTTACTAGCAAATCACTTCAAATTTTGTCCGTTTGTGTGTGTCTGCCTGTCTGTCTGTCCGTAGCACGCATAACTCGTTTAGAATTTAGAATTTCAAAAAAAGTTCTTACAAGAGTGCTCGGATGGTGAAAGGGGAGGGATGTGCAATGGAAAGACTATTGTGCCTAACGCAGACCGAAGGAATGACAGCTGGATTCCGGAAGATGAGCATGAGAAGACCAAAGACGGCAAAGTAGCGCAGTCGAAGCCGACTGGAGAAAGCAAGGAGACGAAGATTCCGGGCTCTCTGCAAGAGAAGACCGCGCAGTCAACGTCGATTGGAGAAAAGAAGGAGAAGAAAGAGAAGAAGGTGAAGAAGTTCGAAGTTGCCGCTGCCGTTTCACCAAATGAGAGGGCATCGGGGAAGGAGGGACCGCAGCCTGTGAAGGAGCAGTGTATGAGGGGGCGCAGAGAGCGTGGTAAGACGATGGAGGACAGCTGGTAGAATAAAAAGCCGGGGAAATGAGAAGGGAGATGAGAGTGTAGGAGCAGCAACTATATAAATTTACTGCTTGCTTAAAAAAGACCCCCATCAACATTACAATATCTCAAACAAGTTTTATGGATTTTTGAAAATTTTGAAAACTGACTCAGAAAATCGATATTTGTGAAAAGTTTCAAAATTTTCTCTACTTCTGTCAGAATACGTTTCAGAGCACGGGGATCATTTTTGGTCAAAAAGTCATCAGAAAAAAAACTTTGAACTTTTTCGGAGATACTTTGGCTAAATGCGCAAAAATATTATAGCAGAGGGTTCCGAGCCTGCGCGCCCTGACTAACGTGGGTGGCCTACTGCCACTTCTACAACCTCACATACGATTCTCTCCTCTCGGGTTTCGTTCATGATCTTTCCACGCGTGCTTTGCCGCAGCAATTCAGAGTATGCATTCATTCGACTCATGCTTTCAGCCTTCAAAATAACAGCTTATGACATGCAAAATAAACAAACGTAGTTAATGTGTATGGAGAGCAGTGGGCGCCGATGGCGCCCACCCCTTACTAACACACAAGCTTAGGCGATCCGTGAAGCGTGCCGTGGGAACCCTGTGTTATGTGCGAAGCTCCTGGACCATATAAGCAGGGCGTCTGCGGCACACTTCGTGGATCGCCAGGTACCGCGTAATCTTGCTAGTTTTCCAATTGAATGTTGGTACCCTTGGTACTTGCTTCACTAGCTCGTCCAAAAGGACACCATTAACAAAAAGGCTTCCGTCAGCAAACGCATTCCTACTTCATGTGCTCCTCATACCGCTTTGGTCGTCTCTCTTCAAAGGTAGGAACTAGACGACTGACGGAACCTTTTATCGACCATGTCATCTATTTCCCGAAAAAAAAGTTAAAAGAGTAAGTCGCTGTTAAATAACAAATGCAGCTCCACATGCAATTATTGCCGGTCCTCGTATTCAAATTTTCGTTCCGCGCATTCTTGACTGGACTTGCGTAATCTAGCATAAGTGCACGGCCAAAAGTGCAAGTAATCAGCGGAAGTCGGAATCATTACCGTCGGAACGCAAAATTTGAATCGACAATAAGAGAATCGACAATAAGAGGCATTTTCAGAGTAAAGGGAGAATAGGTACGGGGGGGGGGGTCGAAAAACTCAGATTTTTGATTGTTCCAAAACGTTGTTTGTTTGGCGGCTTGAGGGCTGTTTTGGAATGGCATCCGTGTGGGGGCCTAAGCGAAGGCAAGGTCGGCCAGTTATGAGATGGAGAGATGACTTGGAGAAGGCGGTCGTACCCGAATTCTTGAGGAAGGCACAAGACAAGTCAGAATGGAAGACACTCATGGCGCTTCAGATCCAGTGACCCTCAACACCTGGTCCCTGCGCTGCTGATCTTGATAAAGAGCGTAAAACTTAACTTTAAACTTTAAAAAAACTTTGCCTATCAATAGGTCTCACATAGCGGAGTTTATTGCCGAAGATCTAGAACACCAGAAAATTCCTGCAGTAGTCGACGAAATTGGACCGAATGTTTCAAACGCTGAGCAAAGTTTATTTATATTATAGTTTTGACTGCAAATTATAAACCTCCAGCTCCGATTACATAACATATTTTTTGCAGAAAAATTAATTGGGACCATCATCAACTTTTTTACGCTCAAAGTCCGCGCGCACGCGTTATGGTGGGTTTCTTTGACGTGGTCTGCAATCCAGAACATCAGTGCTTTGCTGAATGATGTTGTTTTATAACTCAATCGACGCATGCTGATGAGCTGATTCGAATGCTGTAAACGTTGAGCAGCATTTCTCGAGAATTGACCCTCTTAGGTCCGAAAAACACCCAAATTTAACACCTTGCGGCATTTTTCGCGAAAACTTTGCACTCCCGTACATAAATTTTATTACAGATTCTGAATCAATTTTGCTTCAAGCATGTTATTTTGATTAAAATCAAGGCGAACATGCAAGGAAATAAAGGCGCAATAGTTCAGAGGCGCATACTTTGAGTCACAAATAGCGAGTGATGGCCCCAATTGCGAGAAATAATTGTTTGTTCCGGGAGTATCCCTCGATGCCACTTACTTTGTTACTATGCGCTAAACGCATTAAAACTGCGCCTTTGCTAGGAAATGAAAAAATTGGATATCTTGCGAATTCCGCACAACAAAAAAACGAGACCGCACAACAATGTATCATTGTTGTGTGGTCTCGTTTTGGTTTTTGTATTATTTTTAAAACCTTTCATATGAAAGGCAATCTTTTTTGGCTACGATGTCCCTTTATTTTCAAATTGCCTCAGTGGCAACATACGGGATGGGTTCGGGGATCGTACCATCTTGCTGGGAAAAAAATTGTCATTTTAACTATCATAACGAAACTGTATTTCCCTAATTTATTTGCAAAAAATTTTCAGCACAGTTCGCGTCATGCCCGTTATGGAAGGCTTCCAGCAGACCTTCAAAACCCGAGTCCCCGATGAAGCGACTGTACCCGATACCCGATGTTCTTTTCTTGCTATCATCTGATATTTCAGAGATTTTGCAAGCATACCGTTAAGCTAGTAAATTGTGGGCCGTGTTTGAAACACTTGAAACAAGGCCATATCTCGGCTGGGAAAGGTCGTACAGAGTTCTGGTTGGAATTTTTGGAATCCTCAGGACGAGATCTATTTGTGCATCAAGTTTGGTAATGATTCATCAAGTTTAAAGACCGTTAAAACGTAAAAATGTGGCTTTGGAGAGGTTCGAACAGGGATAGCGAGAATTTCATTCCGTCAAGATATATAAAAGCCGTTTTAACCGGTTTAGAGTTGTCTAATATATATATTATATTTTATCATCATGCCTACACTTGAAACAACATTTAGTGAAAAGCAAAGGAATACAATTATGGATGACTCTCCAGTGAAAGTGAGCGAATAAAATAAAGACGGATAAAATCATCACCAAACGTGATATACAAGTAGATTTTGTCCTGAGAATTCCAAAAATTCCAACCAGAACTCTGTACGACCTTTCCCAGCCGAGATATAGCCTTGTTTCAAGTGTTTCAAACACGGCCCACAATTTACTAGCTTGACGGTAAAGCTAATAATTAGAGATTAGTAAGGCAGTCCCTGTCCCAGTCCCTCGTGCGGGCACATTCTTTCCTTTCATTCTTCCCCTCGCGGCCCCGCGTCCCAGAGAAGAATGAGGAAAAGGGATCGCATCAGGGACCGCATCGTAAGACTTATGCGAGCCCTTTTCTATTTTTTCAAGAAAAACAGTTTAAAAAATTTGAAAGAAGGTTATCACGTTTTCTGTTTCCCATGCACAACAGTAGTAATAATTGTTTCCATTCATTTTTCGTTATTTGTATTTTTTCTTATCTGAGTTTAAAATTCCGTTATTCTAATGGAGTTGTAACCAGGCGTAAGCCAAAATAAGAGGCAATAGTAAAATTAAAGGGACATGGAAGCGAGAAATTTTGTGAAACCGAACATGACCATACTTCTAGAATATGTTTCTGAGACGATAATAAAGATAATAGCGTTTGAAAAATATTTTTAAAAAATTTCTGCAGCGAGAGATATTTATTTGTTCCGGGAATACGTCGATGCCGTTTACCTTGTTCCTATGCGCTAAACGCCGTAAGAC